>CM060199.1:27135870-27164060 GCA_030562195.1 Nipponacmea schrenckii
GATATTCGTAATGCAGCAGTGAAAGTTATAGAAGACAATGTACCATTTGTTGTTGAAACCGATGCTTCTGACACTGCCATTGCAGCTACTTTAAATCCAAATGGTCGTCCTGTAGCCTTTTTCTCTCGAACACTTAATAAATCTGAGCGCAATCATTCTGCTATCGAGAAAGAGGCTTATGCCATTTATGAATCATTGACCGGATGGAAAGATTTATTACTTGGAAAACATTTTACTTTAGTGACAGATCAACAGTCTGTTTCATTCATGTTTGATCAGAAAGCCAAAGGAAAAATTAAAAATGATAAAATTCGTCGTTGGAGAATTGAACTAACTGGTTTCAATTTTGATATTGTGTATAGGAAAGGATGTGAAAATCTAGTTGCAGACGCTTTATCTAGGTGTGCAGCAAGTCAAACAGTGAATTATAAACGATTAAGATTGTTACATGATGCACTTTGCCATCCTGGTAATAAACGTTTTTTTCATTTTATTCAGTCCAGGAACCTTGCGTTTTCACTCGATGATGTCCGTAATGTACGTAATGCTTGTGATGTCTGTTGTAGAGAAAAACCACGTTTTTATACACCAAATAATCAGCATCTAATTAAGTCCACTCAACCTATGGAAAGATTGAATATTGATTTTAAAGGCCCCTTACCTTCAAATTCTGAGAATGTATATTTGTTTACAGCTGTTGATGAATTTATTAGATTCCCCTTTGCTATACCCTGTTCTAACACAAGTGCTGATACTGTTATTAAATGTTTTAGTTCTATTTTTTCAATGTGTGGCCTTCCCTCCTATATTCATTCGGATCGTGGTGCATCGTTTATGTCTGCAGCTGTCAAAGATTTTTTAAATTCAAAAGGTATTGAAACTAGTCGTACCACACCGTATAATCCAAGAGGGAATGGTCAAATTGAAAAATATAATGGTACGATTTGGAAGGCAGTTCGATTAGCAATTGCCAGTAAGAAAATTGATATTAGAAATTGGGAGCTAGTATTAGCTGATGCATTACATTCTGTACGATCATTGTTATGCACTGCCACTAATGCAACACCTCATGAAAGGTTTTTTTAACTTTACTAGACGATCAATGTCTGGTGCATCAGCTCCATCTTGGTTAATGAATGCTGATAATGTGTTATTGCGTAGATTTGTTCGAAGGAGCAAAATTGATCCTAAAGTTGATCTTGTAAAAGTAGTTAATGTCAGCCCTTCATATGTATGTGTTGAATTCCCTGATGGTCGTCAAGACACAGTCTCTATAAGAGATGTAGCACCTGCAGGTAATTCTTCAATTCATGGGGAGGAAGAGATAGTTGAAATGCAAGAGGATGTTAATAGTGAGGTTCAAAATTATGATGATGTTCAAGAATGTTCAGATACCAATAATGACTTAAAAAATTTTATTTCTGAAATTAAAAGTAAGGATAAAGATGAACCTATTGTTGATCCTGATATCAATGATAAAAGTAAGCCTATTAAAGATAGTAGTAGTTATAAGTTATCTCCAGGCTCTGCTCAGATTGATAGTCAACCAGTTGCTGAATATTTACGCCCAATAAAATCTAATCGAGGGAAACCTCCTATAAAATTTGATGATTATGTTTTAGACTAATATATTTATGTTACATTCATTATTTTTCATATTTCTTTTTAAGTGTTAATCTATGAATGATATGATATGTATTTTTAAGTCACAAATAGGCTTCCATACATTTATGTTTAGTTTACTTTCGATTTCGCTAATAATCTTTATTTCCGTTTCCGCATAATATCATGTTTCCGGTTTATTCTTGTTTATGATTCCAACTGTAATTTTATTTGAATAAAACCCTAGGTTTGGTGTTTTATATGACTTCTATGGGTTTGCTATCAGCTGGTTTGTTGGCATCGTCTTCTTTCTTCGAAATAGTGAAACTATTGTACGTCTCTAAATTTATTTCCCGTGAGAAAACACTTCCCGGAAATGAATGGTACTACCGGTGCACATGCGCAGTCGATTTTAGAGCGCGAGTTCACAAGGGGAATAACTCATATTTTGGGAAAGGCCTATAATAGGAAACAGCCGTTTAATCTAAAATCTCAACCTCTATTTTTTATTATTATATTGAATGTCATTCAATGTATAAACATTATAAGAATTTAGTTGAACCAGTTCTTTTCTACTCTGCAGGGATTTGGGCGATAGGTCATATTTATGTGTAAATAGTGTACAGAATAAGGCAATTAAATTCTTTTTAGAGGTGGGTAAAAGAACATCAAATTTAGCAACAAGAGGGGATACGGGATTGGTTTCATACTTTAACAGAGAATGCATTAGATTATTATGTAAACTATATGAAGTAAACCAAACTAGGCATATTTTTAACCTCCTTCGATATTTATCTAGAACCTGTATTGTTGGTTTGTATTTTAAAGTTGTTAAAATTATTGATAAATTAGGGTAGGGGAAAATTGTTTTTAACTTAAAATTGTCCATTAAACTAAAGAATTGTATTTGAATCATGTACAACTTTCACTGTATGTCCAACATAAATCGTTTTTATTCCATAATGAGCAATCCAGATATACAACAAGATCTAGGTAAATTCTTATCTAAAATGCTTTACATACGCAAGGAATTTCAAGCTATTGAATTCAGGTATAAAAGTATATTTGGGTCCGTTTTAAACACACTGTTCAAAAATGCAAAATATTAATTTTTCACGTAATCATTCAATTCGTCAGCATGTACAACAAATTAAAACATGACGCTCATTGACTTAAGGGTAATTTTTATTATTTTTCGAATGAAATTTGACAAAACCTGCGACGAGTTTAAATAAACAAAAATGTATTATCAAACGACAATGTTTTTTTCAATCAATCATAGATATCTGAAATTGTCAACTTTAAAAATAAAAACAAATTGCCCATTGCCAATTACTTGGGAAAATTGAAAAAATAATATATATTTTTTAAAACCATTTATAAAAATGTCGATCAATTTTTTTTTCAGTTTGTTCCTCCGTTTATTTTAACTTTTCAATTAATTTACTGGATAGAAAAAAAGTATTTTCATATCATGTGAGTATCATCATTATATTCGTTAGCACGTGCAACAAATTACAACATGACGCTCATTGACTCAAGGGTAATTTTTTTTATTTTTCGAATGAAATTTTAAAACCTGCGACGATTCAAACATGTACTATCAAACGACAATGTCTTTTCAATCAATCATAGATTTCTGAAATTATCAACTCTGAAAATAAGAACAAATTGCCCATTGCCAATTTCTTGTGAAAATTGAAAAAATAGTATATTTTGTATGACCAATTTTTGTATTTTTTTTTTTTTTTTTTGCGTCTATTTTAATTTTTCAATTAATTTGAGTTTAACATCTCAAAAGAGGCATATGTATGCAATTTGAAAATCCCCAGCTATCATGAACGGTTGATTAGTCAACTATGAAGTGGTTCTTTACCTATTGCAGTAAAAATCGGTCGCTATTCGAAACCACCTATACCTCTAGAAAACCGCATAATATGGATGTTGTTGAAACCACACAGCATTGTAATCTAAATAACTTAGTTTTTTACTTGTCATAGCTTCTTAGATGGCATATATGTAAATGTTGTAGAAGAATTCCATGTTAGTAATTTGTGATACGTTTGATGGTATTAAAAGAATTTTATTTTAGTCATGTAAAACTTTCACTATATTTCCATTATAAATCGTTTTTATTCCATTATGAGCAATCCAGATATACAACAAGATCTAAATTCTTATCTAAAATGCTCTACATACGCAAGGAATTTCAAGCCATTGAATTCAGGTACACAAGTATATTTGAGTCCGTTTTAAACACACTGTTCAAAGTTGCAAAATGTTTATTTTAATCTAGAACATTGTTTTATATATACTATACTTAAAGATGCCTTCCCTTACTTTCATATATATATATATACCATGATTGGACCGGTAATACTTATATCAATAGAAAGTAGAGGTGTTCTAATGACTGGGAAAATACCAGATGGTCCGACAAGTCATTAATTAACTCGTAATTAGGAATTCCCACGGTAGGGTACTAACATAGGTATGTACGTCAAGTTTCAAATGTCGTTGATCTTTTTTTTGATCACCCAGTCTGTCAATTCGGTACATAAATCATGACGTAACCGGATGCTGTTGTTATAGCCCACATTCCTTAATATTCTCCACAACAACAATGGCTTTTTGGTATTCCATTTATTATCTCTAGCAATAGGCAATAAAACGTTTAAATATCATTTTGTAAAAACATCATGAATTAATTAAAATAAGTTTTAACTTACTAAAAATAAAATACAAAATCAATTTTTAGACGCCTTCATTCATATGACGTCATTTGGTCACGTGAACAAACATGGGAGTCTAAATTTAGCGTTTCAAAGCAGATCAGAGTCAAATGCACAAGCATTTCTACGTCCACATAGGTCTTTGAACTTTAGAATACATGGATTATTCATCAGAAACTCCAATTAATCAATTAGTAAGCTTACTTTGGCTCTAATTAATGAGGCAACCAATCTTTAATTAAAGATATTCTAAACTGTTTACTATTTTGTTTTCATATTTATGTTTTTACATTTTTGATACATTATATTTTATACATTATAAATATTCATTTTACATTTTAATTGTTATGTTTAATCGTTGTTTAATATGTATATATTTTCCATGTTATGATTTTTGACACAAATTTTATATAAAATATTATTATTATAACTATATCGAATATCCAAAACTAAAAACTATGTCATCTCAACTGAGCCTTCATATCACATTAAAGTACATAATATTTCCTTGTTAGAACCATGCAAGAATTAAAGTACATGGTATTGCACTCAAGTATTTAATAGTACGCGGTATAATAAATTTCATATAGTGATTTGCAGTGGTTACAGCTAGTACATAATAAGCTAAATTAAAACCATTTTAAAATATGATAATAAAATAAAAAATATAGACAATAAATAATATAAACAATAACTATGTAACTGAAAATAGTATAATCAATGCATTTCCTCATTTAGACAAATATATCATTCATACTAGAGAACACAATAATTTAAGAGAACAATATTGTACGGTGCACAATGCGTCATTGTATCTTAATCTGTCAATCAAAATTTGAGTTGTTTTTTTTTTTCCAGAAACCAATGAAATATTGAGACTTCTGATCTCGTATAAATTTTGCACGTTCATTTCCGATTGTGCTCATAGCCATTTATTGGAAGCCATTTACTATTTCGAAAATTTATTTCATAGAACAAGGTTGGTATTTCAAAATTGCTTATAATTTTTTTTTAGTTTTTTGTCCTCTAAATTTACTGATCGAGTTACTTTTTCCGAATATCAATATTTGTGATTTTACAAATCAAGAAAAGTCATCACAATATTCATACTACGAATAAGGAAAAGTAAATGATAAACCTCATGTTTAAAAAATAATCTGTAATATTCAATAGAATTTGCTACTCTTCATTTCAATAACATGTATTATGCTGAAGATAACAACACGTTTTCATATCAATCGCGCGTCACCACGTGCAGTCCTTTTGCGACGAGTCTGAATAAACATACATGTGCTAACAAACAACCATGTTTTCTCAATTATAATTATCTGAAAATATCAACTCCGAAAATAATAATTTATTTCAACACTGAAAAAATATTTAAAAATTACGAAAATTTATTTCTGAAGTTTTTATATTTGCAGTTTATTGCTCCGTATATCTTAAATTTTCAATTAATTTACTGATTTGAACAAAGAATGTTCATATCATTTGAGTATCATCATTACATTCGTCAGCACGTGCAACAAATTACATGACGGTCAGTGACTCAAGGGTATTTTCAAAATCTACGACGATTCTCAATAAACAAACATGTACTATCAAGCGACAATGTCTTTTTAATCAATCATAGATATCTGAAAATATAAACTCTGAAAATAAGAACAAATTGCCCATTGCCAATTAAATTTTAAAACCAATATTAAAATTTTCGATCATTTTTTTTTAAATCCTCAAGTAATTTACTGATTAGAACAAAGTATATTCATATATACCCAGATAATATCATGAACGGTTGATTGGTCAACTTAGAAGTGGTTCTTTACCTACAGCAGTAGAAATCGGTCGCTATTCAAGAGCCTTCAAATCACATAAAACTACATAAAATATCCTTGTTAGAACCATGCAAGATTATTTTTCATATAGCTCCTCGAAACTTTTCTACCACTTAAGTGTATCTGGATAGTGACTTGTATGGAAGACAATCCATGCCATAATTAATCATTCATTCGGTGTTAAACATTAGTACAGTAAAATCAACATTTGTACTCTTAATTTGACATTCGTTCGCTAAATTCATAATTTGTTGTTAAAAATTTATCATTCGAATAAAGAATATTACTGAAAAAATTAACGATAAAGCCGAACTAATATTGCCCACTTCATAACGCCGAATGAAGTTTACCGAACAAATGTTGAAAAACATTTCTCGCATTTCATGAGAACGTTATCATTATGACGACAAGTGGCGCTGCCATAGATATCCTATAAATAACTAGATCGCTCGCGCGCTATCAAGTCAATGACGACGAGCATGTCAAGCAAGCCAACTTCCGGTTAAGGGCAAAAGCCGCCATTTTGTTAGTAAACAATCAATGACAGCTGATCGTGTACGTGTTAATTTTTTTTTTTATTTAAACGGAAAAGATTGTGAAGATAAAGATTTTTTTGGAAAAAATGGATTCTGGAATGACTCAAAAGAAACCGAATGTGCATCATATATAGTGTTAAAGCCACAAAGGACACAAAACAGTCTATTTGATAGAAATATTGTTTTGGACACCGCTTCAGTTGAGTTCAAGCGCTTGGTTATTTTTCATTTTCAACGACTGCTCTTTTGTCTAGGAGTGATTATTTGTCCCACGAATTTAATTTATTGACGAACCATACTCAAATTTGTATTTTATTGTTTTATATAAAGCCAATAAATTATGTATCTGCGATTATTGTTATTAATTAGCCTGTGTGTTTCATTGACAGCTACTCTCTGGCCATAGTGCCAGTGGGTTGTAAATCACATTTTGGGAATTATTTTAAAATGAATTGAAATATTAACCTCAAAATAGTGCTGAGAGTCTTAAATTGTCTTTGGGTTAATGAAAATGCCAACTAATAAAAAAATAATTATTTGAAAATATGATTTTACAGAGGGGAATTTTCAGTCCAAAATGGATGTCTTTTTCATATGAAATTTCTAGGAGGGAAGTGTGCACATATCAGTTTAAGTAAGAGTGAATGTTTATTAACCCTATATGGCACCCTTTTACTGAGATGCCCCCAAAAAATATTGGGTATGATTTTCTGTAAGGGAATGGATACACAATCATAATCAATCACTCAATTTTGACTATATGAATTTTTTTAGCTGCTGTGGGTATGTTGCCAAATGGCTACAGTGTGCAAATATGACAACAACTGGACAATGTTGTCAAATGGCATCAGACAAACGAATATCAGTTTAAGTAAGAGTGAATGTTCATTAACCCTATATGGCACCCTTTTACTGAGATGCCCCCAAAAAATATTGGGTATGATTTTCTGTAAGGGAATGGATACACAATCATAATCAATCACTCAATTTTGACTATATGAATTTTTTTAGCTGCTGTGGGTATGTTGCCAAATGGCTACAGTGTGCAAATATGACAACAACTGGACAATGTTGTCAAATGGCATCAGACAAACGAATATGATAAACAAATAACAACATCTAAACTTTTAGATAAAACATTTATTATTTTAAATATTCCTGAGAAAATAAGTTAAAGATTTTTGTGCATCCATCATTCAAACTAATATTTATCAATGTACAGACATCAATTCATAACCATAACATAACAATAACTAGATTCTAACAACAGTCCGTGTAACAATATAATTTATATAACAAGAACAATTCATAGCAATTACAATATAAAAGCAGTCTTTTCAACAAAACTATTAAAAAAATCAGCAGAATATGAACTTCTAACGTCTAATTTTGTAAAAGTATACATAGGAGGTGAAAACAACAGGAAATTGAAAGAACAAGCTAATTTGTTTCACTGGTTGAGGAGGTATCAACATTCAAAGTTCAAATTATTTACATGACTTAGTTTCCAAACAAACTTTAAATGTCTATATTACGTTATATAGATATTTCCATTTTTCCTTAAAAAAGGAATAGTTTTCTGAATATCAGCTTTCAATGTTTGCATTTTTGAGTAGATAGAGTTGATACTCATTAAGATCTAAAGATTTTTCAGAAAATTTTGTCTTAAAAATATAATATTTTGTTAAAATAATACAATGGTTTATGAAATGCCATAGTAATAATGGTATCTTTGCCTCTTCATAATAGCCTAAATGTTTGGTTATTGTTTTTAAATCTATATTTATTGAGTTCTTTTCCAGAATATTATTAAAATGATTCCAAATTACTTGAGATTCTGTGCATGATATGAAAAGATGTTGTACAGTTTCCAAGTTAGAAAAACAGAAATCGCACATGGTGCTGTTTTTAATTCCCATTTTAAATAATTTAATATTTGTGTAGGCCATTTTATGTAGGTATTTAAATTCAAAATTACGTATTTTTATATTTTGACAGACTTCGTAAATCCGCTTACATATTTTTTCAAAAAATTTATCATCAATTTCCTGGTCCAGTTCTTGTTCCCATTTTTCAATACACTTTGGTTTTACGTATAACGTTTCAATATATTTCGTATAAATTATTTTGGCTGTAATTTTTTCAATTCCTACATTATATAGATTCAATAAATTTTTATTTATACTATCTATTGGTTTTATTCTAATGTTAGTATCAGATTCTTGACCTTGAGTAAATTTAATTGATGCTTTTTGAAGACCGTTTAACAAAATAACTGTTTTAGGTAAGATATTTTTGTCTGTGTTTAAATCTTTTACATATACAAGGGCTTTTGATAATTCTGCGCTATAAACTGTTTTCTTATTTATCAAGATATTTATATTATTCCAGATTATCTGTTCTTTTGGCTGTTCAAGAAGGTCTATATGTTTAGTATATATTTGATACCATCTTTTAAATAAATTTGAATAAAATTGGTTTTTTGGTAGTTGCGAAAGTGAAAAATTACATGCTGGTAGAATTTTCCCCCCAAACTGTTGTGTTATATAATTAAAAGGAATGAGCCATGTTTTGTTTAAAGACTTAACTATCTTCTTAATCCAAAAAATACTTTGACATGTAAGAATAACTTCAAAATTAATCATTCGTAAACCCCCTTTTTTAAAATCTTGAACCAAATTATTACGTTTGATTTTATCTTTTCCATTCCATATGTACTTGTAAAAAATATCATTTACATGTTTTATGAAATTTTCAGGACAAGGTAGGATATATGATGGAAATAACAATTTAGGTACACAGAAAGTTTTAATAATTTGAATTTTTCCAATTATCGTAAGATTATATTTTCCCCAATTTTTAAAGCTATTTTCTATTTCTTCAAGTTTACTGTTAAAATTCAAATTATTCGAAGTGATATTATCAAAACAAAAATAAATACCAAGAATTTTTATAACCGATTCACATATTGATATTCCTTTTTTTTTTTAGTTGACATTTCAAATTTGATTCTTGACTATTTAATTCAAAAACCTCTGATTTATTAACATTAATTTCCAACCCAGATACTTGACCAAATAATTTTTATACTTCAAAAAGATGTCTAGCTGAACTAAAATCTCTGATAAAAACTGTAATATCGTCCGCAAATGCTATCACTTTAATAGTTTTATTACCATAAAGAATCCCATTTATATTTATATCATTTCTTATGCATTTTAATAGAATTTCAATAACAAGGTTAAAAAGACTAGAAGACATTGGATCCCCTTGTCTTACACCTGATAAAACTGGGAAAAAATGAGTAGTAAAACCGCTGTTAATGACGCAACATTCAATATTTTTATACAAAGTTTTTATCCATCTTACAAATTTTAAAAAGAAATGAATGCGAGATACTATCGTACGCTTTAAAAAAATCGATCGCTAAAAGAAATCCAACAATTTTCTTTTGCTTTGCCAACTCAAAAGTATCATTTATTATTCTCAGATTTTCTTGCATATGTCGATTCTGAATGAAAGCCGTTTGATTAGGATGAATTAATGTGTCAAGAAATGGTTTTAAACGGTTAGAGAGAACTTTGCTGATAATTTTTACATCCACATTTATAAGTGTTATAGGTCTCCAGTTATTTAATTTAGTCCTGTCTTTATCGCCTTTTGGTATCAATTTGATAACTGATTGTCTTTGACTAGTAGATAACGATTGATTTTCAAAACTGTAATTGATGGAATTTAGAATAAATGGATATATTTGAAGCCAAAAATTTCTGTAAAATTCTATGGTTAAGCCATCATTTCCAGGAGATTTATTTATTTTAAAGGTTTTTAATGCTTGATCAATTTCATTAAAATCTATTTTATAATCCAACATTTCCCTTTCGTACTCATTTAGCTTTTCAAATTCATAACTTTTTTGACGTATCTTTTCAACTAACTTTGAGCACAGATCAAGTTTTGAAACAAAAAGATTACTATAAAAATCAAATATTTCATTTTGGATTACAGTTGGATTTGTTGTAATTGTACCATCGTTTTTGCATAATTTTCTTATTGTTGTTAACGATTTTGCTTGTTTTTCAAGATTTAAAAACAGTTTTGAATTTTTTTCACCTTCAAAATTCCAGTTGGTTTTGGATCTTAATATTGCACCTTGTGTTTCTTCATTATAGATTTCATCTAATTTACTTTTAACATAACTAAATTCATTGCATTTATCATTATCTATGTCGATTATTTGATTTAATTCGTTTTCAATTATGTTTAATCTATTTAATAATGACTCTTTAAGTTTTCGTTTTATTTTATTTTTATTTTTACAATATTGTATCGTGCATTCTCTGATTTTAAACTTTATATAGTCCCAAAGTTCATTTTGATTATTCTTATCATAAAATTCTTCTTTCCAAAATTGTAAATTAGATATTATTAGTTGTTTGTATTGTTTATCGTTATTCAACGTTGAATTATAAATCCAAAGACTAGGACCTGGTTTTTCCTTACCAACAGCTATACTAAGATATATTGCGGAATGATCGGCAAAGGGATTTGGTAAAATTTCCGAACTTTTTACAAAATCTTGTAGAGAAGAACTAATTAACCAAAAATCTAACCTGCATCTCACATATGGTTTGTTTTGTCTCCAAGTGAATACTTTTTTGTTTGGGTTAAGAGTTCGAAGAATGTCGAGAAGTTCAAAGCTATTTAATAAGTTTTTAATACATTTTTTTCCCTTTTCTTTCATTTTTAAACTTCCACCTATTTTATCTACTGTGTGATCTAATGTATTATTAAAATCGCCACCTATGATAATTAAAGGGCTTTCAAATTTGAGATATATTTCACTTAAAATGTTTAGAATTTTAGAGTAATAAATTTCTTGGTCATCATCCTTAACAGGACTATATATATTAATAAGCATTATTTTGGTATTTGAGGCTGTAAAAGTTACGATATTAAAATAACCATGTTCATCGTTTTTTATATAATTTAGGTCTATATCGATATTATTTCTAATAAAAATTCCAGTACCTGCAGAGTTGGTTTTACCATGAGAAAAACTTATGTTACCACCCCATTCTTTTGACCATTGGTTTTCATCTGAATTTGAACTATGTGTTTCTTGGAGCAAAAATATGTTGGCTTTTCTTTCACCTAACCAGCGAAAAATGTTTTGTCGTTTACGATCATTTCTCAAACCTCTTACATTAACTGATAAAAAGTTTAGTGTGGACATAACTTTAGATATAGGTTTACCTGCATATTTGTTATATTTCTGTTAATATCTTCAATCAATTGCTTTGTTTTTGTAATGTAACCATTTTGTATTTTGTTTGTCAATGTTCGATAAAAAGTTTCAAAATAAGAATAATTAAATAATAAAGAAAATATATTATATATATTATGTACAGTTTCAATTGTATGTGCAATAAACTTCATATTGTAATGAAATATGGTTCAGATGTGATGATGCTATTACATTAATTAATCATTTAACATGTATATTTCATATACAAGTACATGTACTTAAGAAAGGTTAGTATTTATGGACATTAATCACTAGTTTAAAATGTCCATGGACATTTTCTACTGGCAGACATTCTACACTTTTACACAGGTAGCTATTACCAGTGCCAGATTAACGATGTGTGGAAGAGTGAGTCATTCTGATGCTCTCAACATTATTTACAGACTATCCCTGCTAACAGGGCTTGGAGTAAAAACATCTATTTGTCTTTCTCATTGTTTTACATGAAATTCTTAAGCCAAATGTCTGTCTAAGCGAATTGATACCTGCAAAAATCATAATTCAACCCAATGAAAATTTAATAACAAATACGATAGATATAACAATACCTGTAGATTCTTCAAAGTAAAACACAAGGAACTTGATAACATTAACTGGTAACTATAAAAAATGAAATAGGAACACAAATGAATTTAATAAGCTCTACTGTATTTGTATTTAGAAGTGTTGAAATATGCTCAAATCACTTTTGGTCACCAAAATTAATTGGGGAAATCTAGAAACTTCTGTTGAATTTTGCAAACAGTTAAACCCTCACATCAGTCAAAATCAATAAAATTTATTTTTCACTATAATACAGCAGAGTCAAACCCAGAATAAATGAATGAAGTTTTACGTTCTACTTTTCTGCACCATATCGGCTTGCCAGGCAAGGTAACATACGCCCACTGGCAGCTTTGACTTTGAATGAAATATATTTGACAATACAGTAATAATCACAGTATGAAATATTCAACCTTCAGTCATACACTTTTATTCTGAATAATTTTATTATAATTTTACAATAATTCATACTAAATATTTTTCGATTTTGCTGATTTTCAATAGAGTTCATCCTTGGGTGATTACGAACATTCACACCAAGTATTGTCAAAATCCATCAAGAATTGTGCTTTCTAGAGTGTTAACGAACAATTGTGGACGGACCGACGGACATGGGTGACGACAATATACGCCCCCTATTTCATGTGGGCGTATAAAAATGAGGGAAATTTGCCAGGACAGCGGCATTAGTCAGCTCAACTTTTCAACTGTTGAGGGATATTTAACGTGCACTAACCTTGGAAGATGGGGCCTAGGTTTATATAGTCCCACCCCATACGCCCATACGCTTTTTGTATGTCAGTTCCCCCGACTTGCATTACTAACAAGGGAAACGGGGCTGAAAGAGCTCATGGTTAATCATCTAGACCTCTGCCGGGATTGAAACCTAGGCTAGCGAGCAATAGATAAAACCCAGGATGTCTGATCCAATCTTATGGGTTAATTGCCTGGTTACCTTGTTTTCTTATACTTTTTTTTACCCATATTGAGTTGTAATTAATTTTATATATGTAAAAAGTTCAAGAAAAAAAAAGGCTTTTTTTTTAGGCCATTTTTTCCTGTATAGAAGTATAGGGTGGACCCCTCCTTTGGGGTTTCCTGGTTTTTTTTCAACATGTCTAATGGTAAAAATTTTCAATGGATTTTTTACCAGACAAAGTTAAAAAAAATTTGAACTTGAATCTATTAAAAAACTGTGGAAGATCCTACTTGTATTTTTGTAATTGAAAGCAAACAAGCCACCATTTTCCCTTTTTGCCCAAACCGGTAGTAAGGCAATTTTGCCTAAAAATCATGAGGACATTTTTATAGGATATCTTGGGCGGTCCTAATTTTATTAGGGGCTTCTTCCATTTTTTTGGTAATTTTTAGGGCCGGCCAGTCTTTAAAACAAAGAATCCAATAAATTCCCAAATTTATAAAAAGCGAAGTTTTTAATAAACTCTTGGTATTTTTATTCATTGGAATGTGGTTTTGGATAAATTGGTCCAACCATGAAATGTTTTAAAATGGGAAATTTTTGACAGACAATGGGGGTTACAAAATTTGTTGGGAAATTTGAAAATAACCCAAAGGGTTTTTTGACGTTGAAAACTAAAACCAATTTGTTTTTCCCAAGTTTTGTAAAGGCCCAATAGGTGAAGATTCGTTAGGTCTGTTTTTTAAAAAGGTATTTGGGGCTGGCCCAATTTGGTTGGGTTCTCCAATTCAAAATTATTCCCCACCACCCCAAACGTGGACTTTTGATCTTTTCATTAAAAACTTCGCTTTTTATCATAAAATTGGAATTCATAATAATATTCTTTACTTTGTACACAGCCACTTGCCGGCCATAAAAAATGGCCAAACAAATAGGAACGAAGCCCTAACTCAAATTGAGCAGCGCCACATGTCGTCATAATGATATCGTTCTCATGAAATGCGAGAATTGTTTTTCAACATTTGTTCGGTAAACTTCATTCGGCATTATGAAGTGGGCAATTTTAGTTCGGCTTAATCGTTAATTTGTTCAGTAATATTCCTTATTTGAATGATAAATTTTTAACAACAAATTATGAATTTAGAGAAAAACTGTCAAATTAAGTGTACAAATGTTGATTTTACTGTACTAATGTTTAACACCGAATTAAGCATTAAGAATGATTAATTATGGCAGGGATTGTCTCCCATAGACTTGTGAAGAAAAGTCATCACAATATTCATACTACGAATAAGGAAAAGTAAATGATAAACCTCATGTTTAAAAAATAATCTGTAATATTCAATAAATTTGCTACTCTTCATTTCAATTACATGTAATATGCTGAAAATAACAACACGTTTTCATATCAATCGCGCTTCATCATTACATTCGTCACCAGGTGCAGTCCTTTTGCGATGAGTCTGAATAAACATACATGTGCTAACAACCATTTTTTTTTCAATTATAAATATCTGAAAATATCAACCCTGAAAAATAGTAAAAAATTTCAACACTGAAAAAATATATATTAAAAAATGAGAGGTTTACGATAGTTTTTTTTATTTGCAGTTTGTTCCTCCGTATATCTTAAATTTTCAATTGATTTACTGATTAGAACAAATAATTTTCATATCATTTGAGTATCATCATTATATTCGTTAGCACGTGCAACAAATTACACGACGGTCAGTGACTCAAGGGTATTTTAAAAACCTGCGTCGATTCTCAATAAACAAAAATGTATTACCACAAGACAAACTCTTTTTAATGAATCATAGATATCTGAAAATATCAACTCTGAAAGTAAGAATAAATTGCCCATTGCCGATTACTTGTGAAAATTGAAAAAATGATCTATTATCTATAACCAATTTTTAAGTTTTCGATTTCTTTTTTTTAATTTTCAAGTAATTCACCGATTAGAACAAATCATCATTTCATATCATTTAAGTATCATCATTACATTCGTCAGCACGTGCAACAAATTACAACATGACGATCAGTGACTCGCGGGTATTCTTTTTTCGAATGAAATTTTACAAAACCTGCGACGATTCTCAATAAGCAAACATTTTCTATCAAACGACAATGTCTTTTCCAAGATATCTGAAAATTTCAACTCTGAAAATAAGAACAAATTGCCCATTGCCAATTACTTGTGAAAATTGAAAAAATAATTTATTATATATAATCAATTTTTTTTTCAGTTTGTTCGTCCCATAATTAATATTTTTCAATTAATATACTGGATAGAACAAAGTATTTTCATATCATTCGAGTTTTTCCATCACATTCGTCTGCACGTGCAACAAATTAAAAAATGGTGTTCACGAACACCATAATAATTTTAATTCGAATGAAAGTTTACATAACTTTGTAATAAAAATTAAAAAGAAGCATTTCCTGCAATTTATTAGTAATTAACTTGTTTTACTGCTAGTATTATTAAACTTTTTATGCTACAATTCGTAATAATCATTTTTTGCTATAATTGGTAATAAACATTATTTTCTGAAAAAGGTAATTAACTTTACTTGACGCAAGTGTTAATACTCATTATTTCCTGTAAATGAATCATCAAATCATCCTTAATCGATGATTGTATTTAAATATTTTATATGAGGTTTATTTTTTTTTTTTTTTTTTTTGTCATTATCTTAAATTTTTTTCAGATGACTACTATTAAAGGAAGAGTTCTGTACCCAGCGGAAAAAATAAGATACCAGATGCAGACTCATCTTGGAACAGCCAAAGGAGTTATCAAATTACTTTTTACTGTTTCCATGCTGGAGAAAATTTCAAAAAACGTTATTATTACCAAATGTTCCTCATTTGGTAGTGATACTTTAAGAGTAGAAAATATATCAAGAGTAAGTAAAATATTTTTATATAATACAAATTCTATTACAAATTTCAAAATTTTTGTTACTAAAAAAAGTCACACTTCTCAAATATGCTGAAGTGAATTTTCTTTTTAACCAAAATTCATGAAATTCCGAAATTTGTTTTCAAGAGAATGCCATTTAATTTGATTTAATCAATTTCAATAGAACCAACCAAAATAACAAATTAATCATTTTGATTAGAAAATGCATTGGACATTTTATGAATATTCATAATCATACCCTGTTTCATAAAGTTCCATCAGGCAAACATCGGCATAGTCATGAACAAAACTCTATCAAGATAGAGAAACGTAATAAGTTTTTAACTAATCTAAATTAATTAAAATCAGATAGAAACAGAAAACTAAAACTAGAATTGCTTACAATAATGAACGTATTTCGACAGCCTTAAAATATTATGTAGGCTAAATTTGCAACGACCTACATCAAGACAATATATTGAATATCCTTTGACCTAGTTTTCAGTGTCATAAAATAATTAGCTCACACCTTCCGTAAGGGTTAAAGATGGAGAAAATATGAAAATTATCCGTTTTTGCTGTATTTAAGTACACTTATCTCTATGAATATTTTTAAAAATATCTACTCGTAGACAATATATTGAATATTATTTGAACTAATTCTCAAGGTCATATGTTAAGTGGGTCACACCTTTCGTAAACGTTAAAGTGACCTAGTTTCGAAAAAATCGAAATTTAAATAATTCGAAAAAAATACGAAATTTAAAAAACGGTCTCCAAGAAAAGTTAGATAATGATCCAATGTATCTATGTACTAAATTTCATCGAAATCGGTCTATCAATAGTGTCTGAATTTCGGCTTTCAGAATTTTAACGAAAATTCAAAATGGCGGCCGATATGGCAACTTGACCTAATTATTTAGGTCAAATCGATTACTTTTTTTTTTTTTCAAAAATTATAATCATATCGCCTATCAACTGGTAAAGTTTCAAAATTTTACCATTCATATTAAACGAGAAATCACGGTCTGAAATTTTTGCCGATGACCTTTGAATATTGAATTGCAAATCGTGGGTAAAAGATTAAACCAAATTGCATAAAACCTATAATTGTTAGTTGACAAATACATTGAAGTTTTCAAATCTGAAAATCCGGTCGAAATCGAACTGAAAATAAACTAAAGTAAAAAAAAAACTCAACTTCTCACTTCCGGTCAGAGATAGTACTTCCGGTTTTGTTTTATTTGATAATAGAAATCATTTTAAGATCGACTGTAGTTTTAGAATTTCTGTATCTTTTACCAGTTCATCTGCAAACTGATCCGAGAATCGCAAAAAAAAAAAAAGAAAAAAGAAATTTTCATTTTCAAATTTAATTTTTTTTTTTCAACCCGATTGAATTAAAAAAAAAAATTAAAATGCTATATCAAATGACATTGACCTTCAATGACCCTACAAGTAGAATGTTCTTGACATTAGCTATCCACACATAGGCCTATAATGGTCGACAGCAATTTTTTTGTAACCTTTTTAGTTTTTAAAAAAATTCAAAAGGCTATATCAAGTGACCTTGACCTTAAATTACCTTAATAATTTTCAAGTAAAATGTACTTGACCTAAGCTGTCCATACATATGCTTATAATGGTTGTTAAAAAGTTTGTTTTGAGTGTTTACAAATTCAAAAGGCTATATCACGTGACCTTGTATCAAGTGGCCCCATAGGGGTTGTTTGCCACTCTCAGTACTGTTCACAGTTCTAGTTTAAAATTTTATTGTTTAAAAATTTCAGTTCCATATAATTCTATCTTTTTAAGATTGAAAACAGAGTCGAGGGAGATGGACGCAAATATAAGTTCATGAAACTGTCTAATATGTCCGTCGAGCAACACGACAAGAAAACGATGTCAATCAGATTAAAGATGTGGAACAATGCAACCGTTCTACCAGTCGAACCCAATATAAAAGTTCGAGTAACAAATTTAAATATTGGTGAGTATCGGGGAACGAATGATTTAAATTCAAACCCCCTGACGAAAATACAAGTAAGTAGGTCCTAATGCATAATAATAAATGTTAATGCGCTAAGCACTGATTTCACTTCTAAAATACAATCGATCGAACGATATGTCTTGCAATAATGAACGTACGATGATTACAGATTTATTACAACTTATCATTTCCAGCAATGATCAATATTCATCTTATCTAGCTTTATATTAAATTTGTAAAATATCAAGGATGGCAATTTTCTTAACAATGAGTTACATTGCTTAGTATATCCTTTGACAGAAATAAATTGGAGGAAAACCCAGATCATCAGAATCAGTATTTTTATCATGTAGTTTGCACATCATGTCTAATACGTTCATTTCAAGAAGTATAGAAAATATATTTAAATGCTAGAGCGACATTATAGCATGGTCCTGTCCGACATTAATTAACAAAGAATTGAATTATTTTCAGATAATTCAAGAACCAACTGAATTTGATTTTATGGTTCAAGGTTGTGGATATGATGAGTAAGTATTTTTAACGAATTGTGCTCTACAATAGGTGTACAAATTTATATTCTCAAACAGTACAAATGAATCAGCAAATTTGGATTTGTTCGTGCCCAGTAATTTTATTAAGCTTATCACAAAGTGAGGCTATCTACCGAAGTCAATAAAGAACTACTAAATTATATACGTATATTATAACAATTATAGTACAAAGCAGTGTCCCGACAATTTATAACGACGCGCTAGTTGATTGGTTGAATTATTCCACCATTAGGTCCGGTATAAATGCGACTCCATTATTCGTTGTTTAACGAAACATAATTAGTTTAACACCCTTAGTGTGAAGACCTAATTAGCAGCTCTCTACCTTCCTCGGATTGAAGAAATTGGATTAGCAGATTACTGTCAAATATCACTCAATTATCATTCAATTAACTCCTGACACCTGCCACTTAATTACTGTGAGTTCGTTCCTTTATTACTTTCCTTTCATCTAACCTTTGGGCGGCCGATAATTACTTGGCGGAGTAATTTAAGCTGTCCTACCCGAAAAGCTTTCACAGGTTTCGTTTCGTTGTTCTCTCCACCTTCAACCAAACCGAACGGGTCGTCATCTATGGCGTCCCAACAGAATACACCGAGGGTGAGTTGCTGGAGGAACTAAAACTCCACGGCCACGCTGTAGAGGGACTTTACCTCTACAAACCTCGTGAGGGCAAGTCCGTTAGGACTGTCCAATTAACTTTTGCCAAAGGGAAGGTACCTAATAGTCCTCTTCCCCTTTTATATTCCAGGTACCAGCTCCACCCCTACATCCCTAAAGTCAGAAGATGCCAGAAATGCCAGAAGTTGGGTCATCTGGAGAAGTTTTGTCGTAGCAAGGTTTGCTGCGAAAAATGTGGAGAAGGGCACGCTACTAAGTTGTGCAAATCTAAGAAGGTCAGATGTGTGAATTGTCGGAGTGATAATCACTCCAGCAACTCCGCACAGTGTCCGTCATTCTTGTCTCGTCGTGCAGAGATCCGCATTCAACATACCTACAAGGTATCACCCCAGGAGGAGCGCCAACATGTCTCGGCCAACACGGTGCCTACTGCTCCAAAGCCCGTGGTTGAACGTCCAAAACCCACCCCTCCCCAAACTCCGAATTTCTTTCCGGAATTCGGAGACTCTAATACATTTGTCAGTTTCTGTTCCAGGTTAGTGTCGGTGACTATTACAGCCTGCAAACACACTGGAGACCTCAACCCCCAGCACATAGTAGATGCAGTGGCAGCAGTGTGCAAAGAATTTGTACCAAACATCAAACCAAAGAAGGGAAGCGACAACCAACCGAAGAGGAAGAGATCCAGTACGGACGCTCCGAAAACTGACGAGGAGGGCAAATTGGTGGAGACGCCTCGCAAGATGAAAGTGATCTCCTCTAATAATCAGTCTCGCCAGTCTAGGAGTACCGTTAAAACCCCTAGGTCCAGACCCGTCATTGAGCGTTCTAGAAGCATTTCGCTAGCTAAACCAATGTCCAGTGGGTCTAGAAGCACTTCGCTTACCAGAACATTGCACACTCCCTCAGTGACGGACATGGATGTGGAGGTTTTCGTGACACCCCAAACCCCCTGTTAAACTTATTTTTTCATAAAGTCACTAATCTTTTTCATTCAATTTCAGGTTTATACAACATAAATGGATTGACAGCTTGCTCACGCAAGTCTGAACTAGAGAAGATACTACAGGAAAAGCAGTATGATGCCGTCTTCCTACAAGAGTCAAAGATTGGTTCAAAGAATAAAGACCCCATCATAAGTGGTTATACTCTCATCAGACAGGACAGACCCAATGCTCTCAACCATCGAAGTGGTGGGGGTCTGGCCATCTACGTCAAGAATGGTGTAACATACTATGAAGTACCTCTGAAAAAAATCGCTCCTCTGGAGGCTCAGGCGGTATCCTTTACCGACAAGTCAAAGGTTTTTTCTATCCTTAATATTTATCGACCTGCTCTCAACGGCAGCCCTCAACGACTCAGTGAATATCAGTATGTTTACGATCAGTTGCCCGGGACCGACAATATTGTGCTTGGTGACTTCAACGCCAAACACATATTGTGGGGCTCGCCGACAACTGACACTAGTGGTAAACAAGTTGCTGAGTTCATTGAAGCCAATGACCTGGTCTGTTTAAATGATGGTAGTATTACTTATGTTGGTACTCTAGCTCCTATCGGTTCGCATCTGGATCTCACTCTAGTAAGCAGTCGGTTAGCTAAAGACTGCACATGGGCAACAACCAGTGAAAGCCTTGGAAGTGACCACGTTATTATCGAGACTACACTATCTTGTAACATTATGAAAGAAAAAATCAAATGTCAAGGTAGATGGAGGCTGGTAAGGCAAACTGGGACTTTTACAAGCGCCACTTCACACATTCTAGGCTTGATCTAGCCAAGGATGAGGATGTAAACTGTTTCTCTGGGAAGATAACACAGGTTATCACTGATGCTGCTATGAACGCCATTCCCCGGACCAAGGATGGCATTGTACGTACGTCACCGAAGTCGTGGTGGTCCGACGACCTCCAGGCCGCCGTAGACGCCAGAAATAAAGCTCTACGTCGACACCAGAGGAAGTTGAACCGTGATACCAAGGCAGGTTATTTGGAGGTCAAGGCTACTACAGCTGCTTTGTTACGTGATTCAAAAACAAAGCACTGGCAGGAGTTCTGCAACTCATTAAATGAGAGGACCAAATTAGGATCTGTCTGGGGTAAAATTGGCTCTATGCTCGGTAAAAAATATAAATCTTCTATTCCATTTTTATCTTACAGGGACACCACAGAATACAGCAACGAAGGGAAAGCCAATTTGTTAGCCAAGTGTTATGCTAACGGCAGTTCTGATACCAACCACACCAAAGAATTCCTGAAGAACAAGAAGGCCTTCTACTCCAATCCACCACCAACCAATAGAAGATGAACGGGACATTAATGCTATCAGGGACGCCATAGCATGGCTATCCCTTAACTATACGGAACCTGCCGTAATCCTGTCTGACTCACTAAGTAGCCTTCAGTCTATTTCTAACAATTTTTCTAATTGTAGGTCAGAAGTTTTGACGAACATCCGAAGTATGATTCAAAACTACCAAACCAACAACAACCACCAGATCGAACTATCATGGATCCCGTCGCACGTCTTCATCCCGGGAAACGAACAAGCTGACCGTGTTGCCAAGGACAGTTTGGGTCTGGAGAATATCGAGCCTGTAAAATTCTCGTATGAAGAATTTTGCAGTCTCGTGTCCTCTAAGATCAACCAGAAATGGGACGACATGCTAAGGAACCTCAACACCGATAGATACCAGATTGATCCGAAGATACCAAACCAAACCAAAATTAACCATCCATCTGCAAACTGGTAACCAGACTACGCACCAACCATGTCATGCGAGACCATCAGTTCAATGCCATTAAATGCCGATGCGGACACGTTGCCACCAGGACGCATCTTCTCATTCAATGCACCGAATTGAAACCATCTCGTAAGACATTGACGGACTACTACAGAATATTTTGGCTCCACCCACGGACCACTGGTACAAAATAATGGAACTCATCTACCAATTTATTACCACATCTGTTTTAAACAGATAACCTAAGTTTCTTTTAAAATCTATATAATCAATTTTCAAAACAAGTTTCATAGCAGAAACAAAAGAGAACATCTTTTTTTTTTTTTTTTTTTTTTTTGTGAAAGCTTTCTTCTCTTCTTCTCTCCTTTCTCACGACTCCCTTTCTTCTTTCTTTTAGGTCTTCAACTCTTCCAAGCACAGACAGATAATCAAACCAAACCAAACCAAAAACCACCAACAACAACCACCATGATCATAACGAGTTTTGGAAGAATGTAGAAGACTGAATCACTCACGCCACACTATCCAGGGCCGAGTTTCACCGCCATGACATTCGTTCCGACCAGATCGTACGATTTCTCAAACCACCACCAAACCAACAGTTTTCTAAATCATCCAATTGATTCTAAATCCACTACCAACGACCACCAAAGTGCAACTACCTAGTTTGCGATATCAGCAATTGCTGGAAGCGAACGTTAACTCGCCATTTACCTACCTACCTCGTTGTTTAACACCCCCAGCAACAGGAAGTAGTCCATTGTTTATAACCCACAAGAAAACCTAACAGTAACAGGAACTAGTCTAGAATTTACATATAACAGGAACAAGACCTAATAGAACGCTTACAACATAACACGCATAGTGACAATACAATGAACATTTTCACAAACATGTAGATTATAAACAAGCCTCCATTAGTAAAGTTATACGGGTCAAAACGGCTGGAGTATTAAAAATTGTACTAGATTACTAATTCTAGTTATTTCTCGTCAACACCAGTAGGCAAAATATCGTATCATTATCACAGATAATCACCCGACGGAATTCTCCAATCTTAACTAAATTATCTTACGTCCGGTCCCCTGGCCGTCGTCTCGACCCACTGTCTATTAACGGTAGGTAGGTAGGTAAATGGCGAGTTAACGTTCGCTTCCAGCAATTGCTGATATCGCAAACTAGGTAGTTGCACTTTGAGAGACTAGTCATTGAAATGACAAGAAACAAGCGAGTTGAAGAATTGAGACTATTACATATTGAGAATGAATCCTTAGAAAAAGAGATGGTGACACTACACACTAGAGTGCAATTTTTGGAATCGGCTAAAAATGCTGAACCAGAAGAGAAAGACAAAAAAGAATGTGAATAACAAACCAAGCACATCGTGGGCAGAAGAAAGTTTTAAAACCATTCAACTTGATTATTCAAAACTTCCACTACTTGAAACATCAGATGAAAGTGACAGAGAATTTCCTTCTCTCATTAAATCAAGACAGGTGAAAGCAGGAAAAAAAAGAAGATTACCAATGGTACCTGCAATAATAAGAAATAATTCATCAGACAATTCAGACAAAGAATTGTCTCCACCACCTACATCGTCTAGAACAGCAGCATCTATAGTTGAGCAAGTTCTAATTGATTTTTTAAACATAGCTTAAATTAAATAATGATACTATTCAATATTTCCTTACTGACAATCCAATTCCCACATGAGCCTTCTACAAAGTTAACAAGCAATTGTGGACAGACAAACAAGCTAACAGACATAGGTAACAAAATATATACATGTATGTCTACCATTTATAATGGGTGAAAAGATAACAAAAAGGAACTAATTAGAAGATAAACACTTTCTGTTTTAAATTTAGAGGGGGTTTATTCGATATTTAACCATGCTTGAATCATTAGATCCCGAGACCGCTTGCGGTCCAGGGTTTCTAATGGTATATTCAAGCATGGTTAAATATCGAATAAACCCCCCTCTAAAACAGAAAGTCGTTTATCGGAATTGTACCACAAATTGTGATGATTTTGTTCCCGGACTCTTTTTTATGGATAATTTAGACATGGGTTATTCGGTTTTTATGACGTTAGGTGCAGTATGACGCACATAACAACAAACTGCACGTGCGCTATGGAATGAAAAAGAAGACATCCTTTTTATCATTAACATTAACAAGATATGTAACTAGTTCGCTGAAATTAATACGCCAAATTACAAAGACATGATGTCAAATTGCTATTAAACCCCATGTATTTCGACCAATCAGAACTCAGAATTTTTGTTATGTGTGGTACAACTCTGAATAATTGACAGTAAAACACTCATGCTAAACTTTTCTTTTCTTATTTCAGAAAAAAGAAAACCGCAAGACTGCTGTACCTAATGCCAGCTTGTACTAATGCCAGGAATTGAGATTGAGAAGCAATCACAGATTGCTATAATAGGTGATAGCAATATCAAAGCATTGCTAAATGACAGAGAATTAAATAATTGGCTGATGAAAGAAAAAAATCATTGTGAGATGTGATAGAGGTGGCACAGTTCGAAGACAATTTGATAAAAAGACAATGCTCTTGCCACACAACAAGAAAGTGAAAAACTTGATTTTAAGTGTAGGTTGCAATGACTTGGCAGATTTTGCGCCTGAACTGCGTCGCCTCAAAAGAGAAAACCCAGACATAAATCTAACAAAAGAAGTACTAGAAATCATTGCAAGAGATATTGTATAATTGGCAGAAACATATAAATCAACTGGCGGTGTATTACTCATTTCAATGAGATTAGGTTTCAAAGGATTCTGGGTTGAAACTATAAATAAATATTGTGCTGACAAGTTTGATACACTTGGAATAAACTATTTTGATGTTGCTGCACACATGTGTGAAATCAAAGATTATGTAAAAGAGTGTCTGTTTGACAAAACTCATTTGAAATTTGATTACTTCAGTTTCATTTTAAATAAGTTATGTGGAAGAATGGGTATTAACTTTGAGCCCACTTCAGAACTCACAGAAATAAATTGGTCAAAAACATTTCATGGACTATGCATGAAATGCGGCAGTAAAAACCATGTTTACTCTCGAAAAAAGGTGAAAGACATATTTTGCACCCTGTGCAATAAACATGGACACACAGAGAAAGTGTGCAAGTCATTATATGAACAATGTAAAACTTGCGGTAAATATGGACATTTCAGTCAATGTTGTAGTAAACAACTTTAATATTTTGTGAGTGAATAGCAGTCAATGTTGTAATAAACAACATTAAAAATTTGCGAGTGAGGTGTGCACTGGAATAGCAATAAGGGGTGATGTGGAGGCTATCATATTATATCATAAAAATTACTATGTACCTAAAATAGCTCATACAAATATTTTTACTTAAACACAACAAAAAATTACAATTTTCATATTAGTCACTATCTTGAACAGCTACAATCTAATTTGTTCATAGATTTGAAAAGTAAGTCAAATACAAATTAAAATATCTCATGAAGGTAATTGCTAATATGAGCCCAAGATTATTTTAAGATTGTCACCATACATACATAACTTTAAGAGATTCTTTTCAAATTTTATTTTCACAATTTTAAAAAAAAATAAAAAAATAAATATTCAAATTTGAGCTACATAATATTTTGATGTTGTCAATATATATTTCACATAGTAATCATTTGTAAACTGATGTGTATATATTTATTATATGAATTTGTATGTACCATTTACTCTGTAACACATCGATATAGTAGCTTTTGCTTGATTGTAAGCACTAACATTAAATTATTATTATTACTACTGCCTTGCAATAAAAAGATTATTCCTTCTACAATATCTTCCTTTCTTTTAAATTGACAATTTTTATCCACACTAAATACTCTTGAAACAGTTGAAGAGTCAAAACTGTCCAATTAAAAAAACCTACAAAATTATCAATGCACATCAAACACCATTATGTCAACCAGTTAATTAACACATTGTATAAGCTTCAAGGGTAACCTTACAAGCTATTATATTAAGAGTGTTTTTGGTATTAAGAGCATTTCTTCCCTGATCAATATAGATCATATACTGAAACACAAGAACTCATAAGTTTTTGTCTAAAATATGTGTAAAGCTTCAAGGGTAAACTTACAAGCTATTATTGAGAGTGGATTTTGTATAAAGAAGAACATTTCTCCCATGATCAATATAGATCATATACAGTAACACAAAAACTCACTAGTTCTTGTCTAAAATATGTGTAAAGCTTCAAGGGTAACCTTACAAGCTATTATCTTGAATGTGAATTTGGTATAAAGAAGATGTTTTTTTCCCTTGGATTAAATTGCACCACCAAGAAGTATCAAGATTCACCAGTAATATTAAAAGAAAATGTAACTCAATAAATTTAATAAACAGTAGGTAAAACATCAACCTTTGACAAATTGTAAGTATGATAATTAATAAAATTTAACTTTTAAAATGTCATAACAATGAATAAAATCCATTAAAAATTTAAGTTAATCATTTCAAATGTAAAAAGTTACTTCTAGAATATCTCATTTACTGACAACTCTAGTCAACCTCCAAATGGATGGATAAATTATCTCTAGATGGATTTTTTTGGAATTGATTTAGACAAAATTTCTTGAAATTAAAATAAAAAGGCTTTGAAAGAACCTTGTGCAATATGAATATGTTACATTTAAAATATTGCATTTACTGATACCTCTTGTCCACCGCCCGAAAAACTAAGGCTGCCGATGGTGGGCGTATTACGATAGGCCATAGCTATTTTTGTTATTCGTTCTTTTGCAAGCACCAAGAGAAGGATTTCCGCTATTCGTTATTCGTTTTTCGTTATTGTAGCACTTCTAGATGTGTAAATGACTTCGCGTTGTGTTTTACATTGTTTTATTAGGTATAGATCTTCTAAAAGGTAGCTAGAGTGACTCCCGGCCAGGCTTGACAGGCTCTCTTATACCACGACCTGAACCCTGGTTGCCCAACATGCAGGCTATTTGTTGGCGTAGCTCGATGCAAGCTGTCCAGTTTAAACATGCATGCACAGTCAGCACTAGATTTATAATCCAGGACATTCTCTCATCCCCCTTTACAGTGGAAACAATAATACAATATATCAACAAGATTAAAGGGATTACACCTTTCATCAAAAACGAATAACGAATAAGATGTGAAGTTTCACACTGTCCAGGAATTAGCTAATTTAGAAACGAAACTTAGTGACGGCGGCGAACTCACAGAAATAAAAACCTAAATTCAACAGCAATTAGTGAGTGTGGTCGATAAAACTCAGTTACAAGATTTAAATTCATTAATATCTAAATTACACCAGGTATAAACGAAAACAGATTGAAACAGGAATTATCTAATCTTGAAACTAAACTTAGTGATAACAACGAACTAGCCGATATTAAAACCTATATTCAACAGCAATTGGGTAATGATAAAAGCCAGTTAACCTCATTAATTTCTCAATTAGATCGAAAAATTGACTCAAATTATAATGAAATTAAAAAGAAGTTACAAGAATTAAATAATAAAGAAAGACCTTATTATTATTTTACTTTGCCCTTTGCAGATGGTAATACAGAAAAGGATGGGTTTATTACAAAATACAAAGGGAGATTAATTTCCCCCAGATTTGAAGGAGTTTTTGACAAAATAAACCTTGCAAGATATGAACTTGCGAGTTAATCAGATAGTAATGAAACAATGTATATTATTTCCTTTAAAAGTAAAAATAAAATCAATAATATTTTCTCAAAAATGACCAACAGTAGTATTAGAGTATTTAGATATCCGGCATCCCGCCATTTCGCTCCGCTCCACTCCGGTCTACCGGATATCTAAATACTCTATGACTTTTTAGAATAAATAGACCAAAAAATGTCT
>CM060199.1:27164560-27312837 GCA_030562195.1 Nipponacmea schrenckii
GTGTGTTTCATTATATAAAATGTCGGACGAGGAAGATATGAACATAGATGATGGGGGCGATTCAAAACAAGATATCAGTGAACTTATCGAATTACACAAGAGGTACCATAAGGAAAGACTTGACTATTTAAGGGGGTTGACAACCCTAAACCTATGTACAAAAAATATACGATTTCAACCACTTCTTTTCCACCTATCTGAAATATTTAAATATCAATGGAAAGAGGGGACTTTCAGCTATCCAAAAATATAAAATTTATTTCTTTATGACATTTCAACTTTAAGAAATAGGGTATGAAAGATGAACGAAAAAAACGTCAATTATTCCCTTAAAATTAGCATATCTACTAGGCTATTTAATATAGAAGGTTGAAATTTTGCACAACGCAAATCTACATGTATCTCTACAAAATTACGTTGGCTTTTTGGAAAATTTTGTTTTGTTTTGAAGATATTGATAGAAATCAAAATTTTGCGAGTGCATTTACGAAAAATTTAATTTTTAAAAAACTATTCATTTTATAAAAAAAAAGCCAACGTAAAGTTATAGAGGACATCGTAAGCTTTAGTTGAAGCCAAAGTTTGTAAAAATCGGATAAATCGTAAGCGAGATATGCTTTTGGAAAAATGGCATTTTTTTTCAACATTTTGCAAACACATGTAAACCTTACGTAATTAACGATCATGTTGTTAAAAGATTGTCTTTCATGCTGTAGAAATCTTTAAGCACCTTTTAGGCATCGATATGCACCGATATCCACATAATTGGAGTGCTAAAACAATGGATTAGCACATGTCAAAACCCTTCCACCCACCAATCATAAAATTTTCTTTGTTTACATGTGACGTAATGATTTATGGGACATCACGTGACTTCTGGATTCCCCCGATACACAAACTCTTACTTCGCGTGCCGATATTAACAATAACTGACCGGCAAACGTAGAGAATGTTTATTTAGCCGATGACGTTGTAATCACAAATGTCAACTGACAACGTAATTTGTACGTCTACATAGAGGAATACCCCGTTTTGTTCTATAAATAGATTATCTTCACGGACGGATATCAGACGAACTACTGAAGCGATTGAGCTAAAATTTTTACTAGATGAGTTTCTTTTAATGCCAAATAGAATGGATATAAAATTAATACGTTTCTTGCTTGAAATACACTTCGAACGATAAGGTTGTCAACCCCCTTAAATGAATTGAATCGTATTCTATGGTTAAAGGGATTATAAATTTACCGATTTCAAAATTTCTATCAATTTTACCCAAAATCAAACATGGGCTTAAAACAAATCTACAGGAAAGAAGATTCTGGACAAGAGATTAACAGTTGACAATTCAGGTATGTAATATCTATATCTAATATTAACAGTTTAATTATTTTAAGTTTGTCAATAATGCATTTGCTCAGAAATAAGAAGATTATAAAACTAGAACGAATGGTTTCTGAATAATTCTGAATAAGTAACGTTTTAAATATATTTGTGAGTCTTAACCAAAACAATCTAAGATTGTGTATAAAATATTTGATAATAAATTCTCCATTTTATTTTTCAGGTTACGTGGCACAGATGTTATGAATAATCAATAATACAGTATCATGTGATCTTATTAACATAAAAGAGGAATATCGTTCCTCCGAGACTGCGCATTGAAGAAGCTTATTAACATAAAAGAGGAATATCGTTCCTCTGAGACTGCGCATTGAAGTAGCTTATTAACATAGAAAAGGAATATCATTCCTCTGAGACTGCGTATTAGAGTAACTTATTAACATAAAATAGGAATATCATTCCTCTGAGACTGCGCATTTGAACACAACCTTATATCAACATCCGTAACTGATTACATGAGGAACTATTAATAATGATGTATTGATTATTGATTAATGTATAGAATATATTTATACTTGTATATATTGATTTTATAATAAAATTCTTTTGTTGTTTTATCAAATCTACTCTATTAAAAATATGGGATTGATTTTAAAGCATGAAAAGGAAAAGTTCAATTACACTGGAGATGGTTTCTTCTCTGGATTGATGTCCCTTATACCAAAGGTTACATCATTCGTAACTAGAAACAAGGACCTTATATCCTCGGGGGCAAAAGCGATTTCATCAGTCGGGCAGGCAGCGAGTTCAATTAGCAAATCTGTCCAACAAAAAAATGAATTAGATGAATTGCGCAAAATAAGAGAACTTAGACAAAAAGCGAAACAAGGCCAAGGATTTAAGGTGTTGGGATAAAGCCTAAATCCTCTTATTAAAAATGGCAAAACTCGATCCGATCTTTCAACTTTATGAACCAATAGAATATACATTCAATAAGAAAAAAGAAGACTACATTATTATATCTCCAACTGTTGGGTCCAAATCTCAGATTAATGACGGAGGTAGAGTCACATTTGAAATCAATTCGTTGTCCAATTGGTTACTTCTTTCCGATGCTTACTTCCGCTGTGATTTCAAAATCAAAGATGGCGCTCTAAATCAAAATCGATTTCCCCAACAGATGGTAACATTGGAGAACAATTTCTTCCCCTCTTTATTTAGCGAAATGGTTTTAGAAGCCGGTTCAAATATAATTGAAACAATCAAACACCCAGGTGAGTTTGACACAATGCTTAAAACTCTTTTATATCCAAAAAATTATACAACGGCATCGGGTTGGATGCCAGACACGGGAGATGGGGAAATACAATCTCAAGAAGATAATTTTCAAGCAGACGCCAACTTGGCAGCAGTTAGAACTAGTGTTAACAATTTGATCAATATAACCAAATTTCAAAATAATGAAGGTTATAAACAGAGGGTTGTATTTTACAATAAACCTATTGATAGAAATAGCTGGGGTTCGTACATAAACTGGAATTTATATCCCCTCTTTGGATTACTTGAGCACAGGAAAGTTTACATTGGTCTACCCTTCAAAATCCATCTTCAAAGATTAATAAATAACGATAGAATATTTTTTGGAGAAAACAATTCAAATGCTAAATTAGAAATAACTGATATCCAATTATACGTGTCAGTAATAACCCCAACAATCGAAGTAGAAACAAGACTTCTTAGTAGTTTGAAAAAAGATATTGAAATAGCATTTTTAAGAAGAAATACGATTGGATCAATAACAATCACAGGGGAGAATTTCACATGGCAAGTGACGAATACCACAAAACCAGCGAGATATTTAATACTTGGTTTCAAAAATCTTCCAGATTCACAAACGAACAACAACAACCTTTTTAAAGTAACTGGTGACAACTTTGGAGATCCTAAAATAAAAAGGGTTCAAGTAAGATTAAACAATGAAAATTATCCAAATCAACCCTTAAAAATAAATCCTGATACGAAGGACTTTAATGAGTTGTATAGAAACTATAAGCTCATGAGCGAATTATTTGGAAATGTACCACAGTTTAATTATTTCGATTTTATTTTAAATTATCCTATATTTTGTTTTGATCTCTCTGCTCATAAAGAAGATTTGTTTAAAACAGGAGTACAGTTGTCTGTATACATTGAAAAAACAGCTGGGGATATGGTAGGGTATTGTCTCTTGTTAGAGGAATCTCGTCATATCATAAATATAATGGATAGAAAGATGAATAGAATAGAATAAAAATTCTATCTTTAAAAATGAAACCAGAAGTTTTAGTAGCTAAAATATTAGAATCAATCGAAAATGGAAAACCAAAAACAATTACTTATAATGGTATAAAGATACATATTTCACAATCAACTATTAACAAACTAAAAAATCATAAAGTACTGGACAATATTAATTATAATGAAATAGACAAGCAAGCTAAAGAAGGTGGGTTTCTATTTCTTCTCCCATTAATTTTCGGAGGATTAGCAGCTGCAGGTGCTGTTGCCGGTGGTGCAAGTGGTATAGCGTCAGCGGTAAATAAGAAAAAAGCCGAAGACGCTGCAAACAGAGAAAAACGAAGACATAATTTAGAAATGGAAAAATTAGCCAAAGGTTCTGGGATCAAGGATATCTTAGCAAGTGTTAAACAATTCAATCACGCAACCAAGAAAACAGTAAAAGAAGGTTTGTCTAAGTTAATTGATCAAATCGATACGGGTGAAACTGAGATTAAAAAAGAAGGAGAGGGATTAATACTTAATCACATTCGCAGTGGTGATGGTTTGTATCTTTCGAAATACAAAGGAGACGGTATTGTATTAAATCCTCATTAAAAATGGCTACAAAATTTAAACATTCAGATAGGTTTCCACAAAATCCAATGTTAATGTGTATTGTTGGTCAATCAGGATCAGGAAAAACTCACCTCTTATTTAAGATGTTAACAACACCCAAATTATTAGATTTTAATTCCCTATATATCTATACATCAACTCCAGATCAATTATATTATCAATTTCTAAAAGGTTTAGAATATTTACAAAAAGATGATATACAGCAAATATTTAATATTTATGAAAATGATGAAGATATTCAAAATGATAAAACTATTGAAGAATTTATAAGTTATTGTATAAAAGAAAACAACCCATCATTAACACCAACTGATATTCAAGTTTTACTAACCAAGAACGTGAACGATTTAGATTTGTCTAATATCGATAAGAAAAGGAAAAACCTGATCATTTTCGATGACTGCGTAGCACAATCAAATCAAACAGTTCAACAAGAATTCTTTACTAAAGGAAGACATCACAATTGTCATTGTATATACCAATCTCAATCATTTTATGGAATGGACGGAATGTTTATTAGAAAGAACGCTAATTGTTTTATTTTGTTTGAATTAAACGATAAAGATCTATCTCAAATACTTCAATCAATAATTCATGGTATGGAGAAAGATGAATTTAAAAAACTTTGTAGAAGACAATGGAGTAATCCTGACGATCATGGATATATCTTTGTAAATACAAGAAAACCAGCTGGACAAAAAGTTATGACAAATATTTGCAATTAAAAATGACTGATTGGAATAAAATATTAAAGAGAAATAAAGAATACATTAAAACTAAAGATAAAATAAAATCTAAAATTGAAGATAGAAGATTATCGCAAATGGGAATGGAGGAGAGTTTATCAACTTTATTTAAGCCTCTATTAAAACAACAAGAAAATACTCCACCTCCTGCTATAGAAAATGCCCCACCTCCTGCTATACAAACTGTCCCAGAAAATGAATTTATTATAAAATCACTTGATGATATAAAACGTTATTTTTCAAATCCTGACCCAACATTACCAAAGTCTATTAAACCAGTTGTGGATGATTATGGGTTATTATTCAATGGTTTTAGAATATTGTTCGATCATCGTTACCCTCAATTTAAAATAGATACAAAACCCTTTATATATAGATTAACACACGGAATAATAGATTTGATGAACGGAGGGGACATTGCCATTGCCAATTACACTGATTTAATAGAGTACTTAAAACTTCTAATTGATACTAAAAAGACAGGAGCATTAACAAACAGAATGAAAGAAGTTGAGCTACATATCAAAGCCATGAATGAAGTTGATGAATCGGATGAATATGGTGAAAATAATCCAATCATAGAAGAAATAGACGAATTAAATAATTTGATATCTGGAGAAGGAATAACTTTTTTATCAGATGATCCCGAACAATTACTTAACAGACTTAATGTAATTATTGAAGCAATGAAACATGGACATCAATCTGATTCAAATGAAATACACGCTATTTTAAAAAGATTATTAGAAAAGGGAATTATAAATAAAGACGATTATATTAATGTTTTAAAAAATGGATGAGGAGTTTTTCATAATAACATCTAAGTCCTCGAAAATAAGATTAACCCTAGATTATGAATGTGAACTAGATTCAAATAAAAGCTACAAGTTAGGACTAAAATATTTTTCAGTTTACAATTCAATAAGAAATGTTAGTGAACAGAATAACCAATTGAAAATTTCTAAAGACGATGGAAGAACATTTAAATTATTAACATTATTACCAGGAAGTTATGAATATGTTTCCATTAACGAATATATATCTCAATTTGTTGGAAGTCATAAGGACAAACCAAATATTGAATTCGAAGGTAATTTAAATCTGAACAAAATAAAACTAAATCTAAAAGACAAACATCAAGTAGATTTCAATGTAGAAAACTCAATAAATGAATTATTAGGTTTTGAAAAGAAATTGTATACCAAATCTACACTTGCTCCTTATAAAGCAAATATTGAAAACGACATCGATATCATCAATATTCATTGCAATTTGGTTGATGGTGGATTTTTCAATAAAAACAAACAACAAATCATTTTCAGTATTCCAACGTTTACGGTTCCAATCGGTTATAGAATAGTAGAAAAACCGTTTCAAACAACATATCTTCCGATAAATACCAAAGGTATTAAAGATATCAATTTAGATATAAAAGATGGACGTGGAAGATATTTAGATTTTGGTGAGGAAGAAATATGTATTCAATTACACGTTTCCTCATCTTCATCCATAATTATGTAATCATAATCGTCGAATTCGTAATTTTCAACCTTATTAACTTCATCTTTATCATTATAAGGATACATAATTCCATTTCTGTTTGGTGCTTTTCTTTTAATCAAATTCAAATTATGTTTGAATACTTTCTTTTGTTTATCTTTCGGAATTACCACACCGTCTGTAAAACTTTTTTTCCAAGGTTTATCGAATTCATTTTCAATATCTTTTCCATTGGCTAATTTTAAATAATCTTCCACACTCAACTTTGATTTTGTATATCCTTTAAAAGTTTTCTTTTCCACTAATTCTCCATTAGAAGTTAGAATGATATTGTATTTGACTTTTGGAGCTAAATATAAACCAAATATTATACCACCATCTCCATAATCATTCTTTCCTTTTCCATATTCCGTTTCAGAAGTTAATCCAGCTTTTTCTAAAATATCCCAATTCCTATCTGATATGTATAAGCTATCGGTGTCAGTATAATATATTTCTGGTTTTTTAAAACCGTCAATAACATGAATAAAATTATTCATTATTCGTTTGCTATGTGATAATATGAATGAACCCAAGTGACTCGGAGTTAATCTTGTTGTTTTTGTTGGTTTGATAATTTCAGGTTGTTCCTTTTCTTTTTCCACTATATATTGTTGTTCATTTACTTTTTCATAACGTTTTATGTTTGAATCGAAATTTACTTTAAGAGTATCTTCAGACCATAAATGAAATTCTGTATTTATATCTTTCTGAACAGTTTTTCCGTACAAAGAATTACCAAGTAATTTCATACAGTCGCTGCCAACTAAATTTCCCTGTTGTTTATATTTGTTTCTTTCTTCCTTTAAAGTTAAAACATAGTCTTTAAAAGGAGGTGTTTTGAAATTTTCTTCATAGACAGAGTTTTTCCTTATCCTGATTGACCAACGATACACATTAACATTGGATGTTGTGGAAACCTATCCGAATGTTTGAATTTTGTAGCCACTTTTTTAATTAGGATTTAATACAATACTGTCTCCTTTATATTTCGAAAGATACAAACCATCACCACTGCGAATGTGTTTAAATATTAATCCCTCTCCTTCTTTTTTAATCTAAGTTTCACCCGTATCGATTTGATCAATCAATTTAGACAAACCTTCTTTTACCGTTTTCTTGGTTACGTGATTGAATTGTTTGACGCTGGCTAAGATTTTCTTGATTCCCGAACACTTGGCTAGTTTTTCCATTTCTAAATTATGTCTACGTTTTTCTCTGGCTTCGGCATCTTCTGCTTTTTCTTATTTACCGTCGAAGCTATACCACTCGCTCCACCGGCAACAGCACCTGCAGCTGCTAAACCACCGAAAATTAATGGGAGAAGAAAGAGAAACCTACCTTCTTTAGCTTGCTTGTCTATTTCGTTATAATTGATATTGTCCAGTACTTTATGATTATTTTTTATTGATGACGTGACGAGATTCTTCTAACAAGAGACAATACCCTACCATATTTCCTACTGTTTTTTTCAATGTATACAGACAACTGTACGCCTGTTTTGAAGAAATCTTCTTTATGAGCAGAAAGATCAAAACAAAATATAGGATAAAACAAAATCGAGATAATTAAACTGTGGTACATTTCCATATAATTCGCTCATAAGCTTATAGTTTCTATACAACTCATTAAAGTCATTGGTATCAGTATCAATTTTTTCACGGGAGGTAGGGATACGAATCAGAGTTTAATCTGACTTAAACCCTTTTTATTTTAGGATCTCCAAAGTTGTCACCAGTTACTTTAAAAAGGTTGTTGTTGTTCGTTTGTGAATCTGGAAGATTTTTGAAACCAAGTATTAAGTATCTCGCTGGTTTTGTGAAATTCTCTATTTCTTCTTAAAAATGCTATATCGATATCTTTTTTCAAACTACTAAGAAGTCTCGTTTCTACTTCGATTGTTGGGGTTATTACTGGTACGTATAATTGGATGTCGGTTATTTCTAATTTAGCATTTGAATTGTTTTCTCTAAAAAATATTCTATTGTTATTTATTAATCTTTGAAGATGAAATTTGAAGGGAAGACCAATGTAAACTTTTCTGTGCTCAAGTAATCCAAACAACGGGTAGTGGGGCCAGTTTATGTATCCCCTATGACTATTTCTGTCAATAGGTTTATTGTAAGAAACGACCCTCTGTTTATAACCTTCATTATGAAGAATGAGATTGTTGAGATTGTATTTCCCCATCCCCCGTGTCTGGTATCCAACCCGATGACGTATAATTTTTCGGAAAAAGAAGAGTTTTCAGCATCGTGTCAAAGTCACCTGGGTGTTTGATTGTTTCAATTATATTTAAACCGGCTTCTAAAACCATTTCGCTGAATAAAGAGAGGAAGAAATTGTTTTCCAAGGGCACATTCTGCTGTGGCACACGATTTTGATTTGGAGATCCGTCTTTAATTTTGAAATCACAGCGGAAGTAAGCGTCGGAAAGAAGTAGCCAATTGGACAACGAATTGATTTCAAATGTGACTCTACCTCCAACATTAATCTGAGATTAGGACCCAACCGTTGGAGATATAATGATGTAGTCTTCTTTTTTCTTATTGAATGTATATTCTATTTGTTCGTAAAGTTGAAAGATAATGATGTTCATTATTCCTTGTAAACCGAATTTTTTACTTCGGCCTGTGCTTTCGTAATTCCAATTATATGTTGTTATTACAACCACGCTCACCTAACGAAATTGATAACTTATCTTTCACAAAAGTTTCAAATGTCCCAAAATTTAATAAGTACAGTTTCTCCAACCATAGTCTATATGTAACATAGGATTTGATTGTACGTGACTGGTGATGTTTCATGAATTTGTCACACTGTATAATTTTGTCTTTAATGATACCATTATCATTAACACCGGCATCAAAATTTCCAATTTCCGGAACACTTTCAATTTCACCAAGTAAAGTTTTTAGCTTTTTTAAAAAAATCCTCACAGTTGGGTGGGTTTTGTGGGTGAAAGTTAATTTTTTATTCAGTTTTTTAATATTGTCCTTATAATAACAGTTTTTCTTTCAGTTCTTGGAAATGTCCCAATTGTTCCTTGAGATAAGTTATATATAAATCAATGCTGATGTTTAAATCTTCTGGGCGTTATATTAACCGAAACAAACTTCACGCAGCGGTCTTACTCGTCTGTATTTTTAATCAAGATAAATCCAGAATTTTCTAGAATCCCGTTTTGATTGGCTGATATTAATATGTCGAAGGAAATAAAATCAATATTCTTTTTGTCTACAGCTGTATTGTTAGAGAGAAAGTATTGATTTTATAATGTAGCAAAACTAACCGACCCAGACGATAATATGCAGACATAAGAATAATGGTATAGATAATATTGATAATACATATACATAACATTATATACGATGAACTTTAGTTAAAGATTTATAAATGTCGTCGACTGTACGTTTATCAAAGACATTTTTTTTAGATTTTTATGAATTTACGACAGTCAATCCCAAAATCTAATTGCTTACATTTAAGGTGATGTATAATAAGCACATCCTGCTGCCAATCTACCCCATGCGCATTGACTGAACGTTTATTCATAGTACATTTAGATTTAGCGCAACCCCAATGACAAGGAAATAGAGATGTCAAAGGGACATTAACTACTTATACACCTAGAGATGTTGTTAATTTAACCCTTTCAAGCCTAGCGGGATTTTACGGTCCTTAGTGAATATATAGACTATAAATTCCGTTATATCGTTTTTTTATACACGAATCTAAGCCAACATAGTTTTCAACGTCCATGTTCGAGTTTTAGGCATAACATTTTTCATTAATCTAGTTTCAAATTTACACGGTGCACTTAAACATGGCTGCCTCCTGATAACTAAACAAGATTATTTCATTAGCAACAAATCAACAATGTCTCGGTAAGTTGGCATCTGATAGCTTTTTATATTTTTATGTCAGTTCAACATCATCAATAGGTACTTTTTAAGTTAGTTTTATAAAAAGATCTATTGTTATATAGCGTACATCTCAATTTTTTATTCTGGGACTTGCAAGTCCCGATAGGCATGAACTGTCAAAAATTATTTTTTATTTTCATTTTTTTTTAAAGTGAAATTTCACCAAAATTTTGTTTTATATAAAAACATGTGGTTCTCGATTATTGATATGGATTATTGTTTTCAACAGGTTGAATAAATTTACACTTGAGGCTACTCTTCAACTTATCAATGATGGAGACAATAGTGATGTAAATGAAGAATTTGAGAGTGATTCTGACATTGACCAAGATGTAGATTTGGAAAATATCAGTACTGTCAAAAGCAGTTTTATTGACAAAGATGGTGATGATGATGATAATGATGATGAAAATGATGATGATAATGATGTTAATGACAAAGAAAACGTGCATCCAGGTGCTTCAAATGTGGTTCGAAAGTGGAACAAACAGTCATCAGTAAGGCTACCTGAGAGCTTGTCATAATGAAGGTCCTGTTAAGGAGTTATTTCGTGATTGTCAATATCCCTCGGATTACTTCCTAAAATATCTAACGCAAGATATATCGGATAATTTGATATTTCAAACAAACACCTATGCTGTTCAAAATTCTCATAAATTTTCTCCAATTGTGTACAATGAATTGTTAGGCTTTATAGGCATTAACATTTTTATGTCATTTCTTAAATTGCCATCTTATAGACACTATTGGAGCAGTGATAGTGATTTTCACATTGATGTGGTAGCTAAAACAATGAGTCGTGATCGTTTCGATGGCATTCTTCAAAATCGTCATGTAAATAATAATCTTACTAGGAATTATCAGTGTACAGATAAAATGTATAAAATTCGGCCTCTTGTTGACAAACTGAATGAAGTTTTCCAACTACTTTGGAGTACAACATCAGAGTATAGATGAAAGTATGGTTTTATTCAAAGGTAGACACTCTTGTAAATAATATAATCCAATGAAACCAATTAAACGTGGTTTTAAAATTTGGTGTAGGGGGGAAATGTCAGGGCATATCAATCAGTTTGAGATATATCAAGGTAAAAAACCTAATTCTAACAACAAATATGGTCTTGGGGAACGTGTTCTTATTGATCTTACAGAAAATATAAGGGGCAAAAATCATTATTTATTTTGTGATAATTATTTTACATCTGTTAATATTTTTGAAACACTACTCAGTATGAATATTTATGCCTGTGGTACTGTTCGTGCAAACCGTAAAGGTCTGCCTCACCTTGCACAGGATAAGTCATTGAAAAGGGGAGATTGTGATATTTCATATAGTAGCACAGGTCTGTCATGTCACAAGTGGATGGATAATCGTTCAGTATTACTTATATCAACCCACCATGACAAACCAAGTGTTGAAGTTAACAGAAAGACAAAAGATGGTTCTCTTATAACAGTCCAATGTCCTAAAGCCATTGTTGATTATAATAAATATAGGGGGGGGTTGATAAAGCTGACATGTTGAAATCTATCTATAGCATTAACAGAAAAAGTAAGAAATGGTGGCATAGATTATTTTTTCATTTGATTGATGTCACTATTGTTAATTCATATTTGTCTTACTGTAATTTTAATGATAAAATTCCTTTATTGGAATACAAACGGGGTGTAGCTCATAGCGATGGCAAGGCAGCCACAGGTAAAAAGAGGTAAGCCTAGTCTCAGTCACACTCTTGGACTATTTTCTAATCCCCTAAAACGTCACAGAGGTGCATTTTCTGTCCCTGGTGAAATAAGAAAGTGCAATCTGTGGAATCACTGGGTGACTTTTACTGCAAATCGTGGCCGTTGTGAGGTCTGTCAACAGATGGGTATAGAATCAAGACCATACAGTGTATGTGAGGAATGTAATGTATTTATTTGTTGCAACAGTTCAAAAAACTGTTTCAAACAGTATCATTTCATGTTTTGAATACCTAAATGAAATTTGAATTTTGAGGTTGTGTTTATATGTTTACATTTGATGTTAGGTTTTTATACCCTCACATTGAAATGTGGTCGTATATTGCTGTCGCCCCTGTCCGTCGGTCCGTCCATCTGTTCACAATTAGCTTGTGAACGCGATCGAGACTACAGTTTTGGTTGGATTTGAATAAAATTTTGTGTGTAAGATTATATTCATAAGATCTTGAACAAGTTCGAAATTCAGTTGGAATCGACAAAAATTCACGGAGTTTTACACCCAAAATACGCTAAAAATAAAGACTATAGTATTAGTTGGATTTGAATGATAGTTTGTGTGTAGGGTTATATTCATAAGATCTTGGACAAATTCGAATTTCAGTTAAATTTGACACAAATTCACTGAGTTTTACACCCAAAATACGTTAAAAATTAGCTTGTGAATGTGATGGAGACTACAGTTTTGGTTGGATTAGAATGAAATTTTGTGTGTATTGTGAGAGTTTGCCTTGTTTTAGACAATTTTCACGATAACCTAAATTGTTCATTTCCCTGTACCCATGAGGTAATATGTTAAATGTTTATTGTTAACCTTGTTAAATTGAAAGTGCCAAATAAATAACTGATTAATTTCAGATTTTTGTTGTGGATTCCTATCGGAATCCTGTTTTAAGTCCCGAAATAAATGAGTGTCCATTGGTTAACAAATATGAGTCCAACGGGCAAAATTCCAATGTCTTGCAACTGTGTTGATCAATATTTACCCTAAAAAAAATCTCCATGACATTATCTCAAGATATTCAATACTCAGGAATGAACGGGTTAATATACAGAATCCTATTTTATCAGAAATTTATTAACTTTCTTTTTTTCAGAAATGGAAGGTTAACAGAAACTTTTGCTATGTCTCCAGATGCACCACAACCAGTAGACTGTTTAAAAAATGGGCATTTATATTATCTGAAGCACAAAATTTCAAGTAATACCATCTCCAGTCCGAGTTCGAAAAATTCTGAATATGCTGTTAACTGAAAGCTGTGCTGTGGATCGTGCTATTGATAGATTTAAAAGAATAAAAAATCCTAATAGAGATAAAGAGAAATTGACACAGTTATTTAATGAGCAGTTCAAAGTCCTAACAACAAGAGTTTGTTCAACAGAACTGAAAGCCCCAGAGACTCCAGACAGCAATGTTATTCAATCACAAAAACGCTGTAAGAATTTTAATGCTTCACATTCGCCTTCTCCCAAAAAATTAAGATCAGACTGTGGCAAATGTGTGAACCAGCAGATTGCAGTAAAGAAAATCGTAAAATCAAAGCGCACTTTAAATTGAAGTCTACACTACCTACTAGAACAGTTCAGCAGTCGCTTAATCGTAAGAGAATCGTTGAAAGAAGTTTACGTTCCAAGGCAAATGCTTTACGTGGTGACCTAAATTAAAAAAAAAACCTCAAAATTAAAACCTTAGAAAATTTTTTTTTAATTATTACAGGAAGAGCTTTATACGAAAGAACATTCAAAGAAATTTTGGCTGCAAATTCGAGAATTGAAATTTTGTTGAAAAAAACAAAAAGAGATGGAGTTGAGAGAGATGCGGTTGGAATCTGAGAATTTGGATTTGAAAAAAAAACGTTAATGAGCTTCAAGTGTATGTTGACACTTACTCCCAATCGCTGGAGGAAGAACAATCAGTTGCGAAGACTATTAGTGTTAAAAAAAGACAAAAAAAACTTTTTTCAGATTTGTTTCGCAGGGCTGCTTATTTAAACATCCAGATCCAGGTGTCAGTTGAGCAGGTTGGTAATGTTATTGATGGCCTTCTCAGGAACCCGACTCCATATTCAGTCGATAAAAAACAGACCCATCTACTGTTAGTAATTTTAGTTATGAATTTGGCGTCCTCAGTGACCTTCAGGTAGCTGAAGTGTTAGTAAACGACTATAATTTAACTGTTTCTTGGGATGCAACATCAATATCAGGTGAACATGTTAATGAAGTGCATATTAACACTTGTCGTGTACCTCGATAAGTTATGTAAGGCAGATTGGAATACTCTCAGGTGGTGAAACTGGGGACTATGTGAAACACATACAAGATTCATTAGATGTTGTTATACAGACATATGCCTATATACCACAATGTTTCAGCATCTACGGTGCAATCGATAGTCATCATCCACTTAAAAATGCTTTTAGTGACAGAGTTAATGTAAATGGTTCGACAGTCCGTGCAATGGAGGCAGATTTGGAAACAAAACTTTTGTATTTAAATTGCAATGTCCACCCTTTAGAAAGCATAGCGCGTAAATGCATTAAAAGACTTTGATGGAGACCTTAACAGAAATACTTTCGGCAAAAACTGTAAAGCAGTAAATTTGATATATGGCATATCTAAAATGTGGTACAAACAAGGAAATGGAGATCCAGGTGGATTTAAGCTGTTTCAGTACTGGTGTTTTACCCAGATATGTTGGAAATAGCTTCGATATTATTTTTCATTTGGCTGCTGTTGTCTTCAGCTTTAACAAATTACTTATAACCTACCTGCAAACCAGATGCACCATTAATAATCCATTAAGACCTGCATTGTTAAAGGATATGAAAAATCCTTTAATTTTGACCCATCTCAGAGTGCTAGGAATTATTGAAAAATTATTCACAGGACCATAGATGAAAATATTTTATGCTAACATTGAACATTTAACAAACTTAGAAACAAGTGGATCAATGAAAAAATGTATTGGTAGCTTGAAAGAATATAAAGATGAACCATTGATCGTTTTGACAACCAACACAGATGTTTTTGGAAATGGAAACGGAAGATGAAATTTTAATGGCTCTTTGAACACCTCTGTCTGATCCCAGTGAAGAACAACTTTTTCAGTTGTTAGTTTCAACTCTGATGGCTGGTTGTATAGAAGTATTGGAACGTGAGTTAGATAAATATATTAATGGTGACTTTGCAGATCTTTCTGATCAATTACTTCAGCAAACCCAATCTGTGCCAACTCATAATATGTTTGCAGAAAGAGTGATGGGTTGAGCTGATCATCACTTTAAACGTGCCCCTAATGCCACTGTTGGCTTTCTTGATGGAACGATAAAATCCTGCCAATATAAAACAATAGAATGGCTTGATACCAAACCTGCAAGTGAACAGAAAAAAATAGTTTTCTTCAGTGTAAAGAGTGCTCGATACATGCGAAAAATAATAAAACAAAGATCAAAATCATTTATGAATGAGCGTAAAAAGCGTAGTGACAATAAAGTCCAGAAGTTTGATATGAGCTGTCGAAGGAAAATGGAAAGTGCAATCCGGACAGTGTATGAAAATGGTGGTATTGAACAATTTTTAAGGACTATGATTGTAATGATGAGAAACGACAACACGTTACTAAAATCATAAAAGATGATAATTGTGAGTGCCTGATTGAACATTCTTGGCACAACATGGAAGATGCAGAGCAGTCAACATATTTGGGTAAAATTGTTTGGGCTAAGTCGAAAGCCAAAATACCTTCAGTTCGTATTGCTTATTGGAATTCAAATGAAACCTTTCAGGATGCTGTAGATTATAAGCTGACGGTTCCACAGGTCATCACTGATTTTTTGACAGGAGATCTGACTCCTGACTGTCAAATTTTCAGTTATAGTTGGTTAAAATACCTATTATCACATATATATCCTTATTTCCACTTTAATGCTTTTAATTGGAATCTACATATAAAAAAATGAATTTTGATACCACACATGACATGGTTTGCTTACGTTGACCGAAATCGTTGATTCAATATGGCCGCTGTAAAATCCAATATGACCACCATCGAATGGGTAATTCGGCTTAATTTTTTAAATCTTTTTTAACCTAATGTGTATTTATGCAAAAAAAACATTTTTTATGGGTACTGGTGTCTTGAGGTTGTTATTACGATGCTCAATTACCATAAGACATGAATTCTCAGATCAAAGTTCATACGAAGGTCAAGGTCATTGTATCATACATTTAACCCTTTTTGTGCGTTGCGGAAGACGCCTTTAGGCGTTCTTTCATAATATCGGTACATTACGGTGAAAGGCTTCCCCGTCAACCCAAAATTTATTAATAGTACTGACTCCCCTTCATATTAGTCTATGATTGCTCGAAGTAAACAAATCAGAAACGTTATTAAACTAACTAAGATGAAAGCAGGTCGTCTGCTTATTATTGTAAACAATAATGGCTGCCCCCATTTCGGGCAATGGGAAAGGGAACAAGTTTTCTTACACTGCGGACCAGGCCCGCGATCTGATTCAAAATTGAATAGATGGTGACGATTCTGTCAACAATGAAGAGTGTTCTACATCCAGTGATGATGATATTTGTGATAGTTCCGATGATAAAAGTGAGAAAGAAAATGTCATACCAATGACAAAGTCAGCATCGAATTCCGAATCCGAGTCCCGACATAAGTGACACTGAAAATGTTGAAAAAAATAGGAATAGATCTACGAAAGATAAACTAAAACCTACCTATGATTGGACGGATGTTACAGAAAATGATATTGGTTCTAGAAGAATAAGGCTCACACCAGAAAGTAACCCATGACCCAGGAATATTGAAGATTCTTTGATGAGTGATGAGGCAGACCCAGTTGATTTTTTTAAACTATTGATGAGTATTGATATTGTTCAATATCTAGTAACCGAAATAAACAGATATGCTGCTGAAAAACTTGAAAATGAATTGAAACCTCGTTCAAGATTGAGGGAATGGAGAGACACATGTTGTAGTGAAATTTATTTATTCTTTTGTATTATTATGAACATTGGGATTATTCGTTTACCTTCTATACAATCATACTGGTCCAAAGATTGGATATTAACCATACCATATTTTTCTACTGTTATGAACAGAGACAGATTTTTATTACTATATCATACTATGTTACATGTGTGCCAAACAGACAACGTGGTGATAAAATCTAGTGTGTTTTTGTGAATATTTTTATAATTTTTTGGAATTAACCAGTCTCCTATACAAAGAAAGTACTTACCTTACTGGAACCTTAAATTTAAACAGAAAAGGTCTACCAATAAATTTGAAAAAAAGAAAGGTTTGAAATTAGGAGAGAAGAAGGCTTTTAGGTCAGACAATACCATGGTTATGAATTGGATGGACAAACGCCAAGTAACTATGATTTCTTCATATTATAAAGGCAGTGATGTTGCTGAGAATCCCAAAAAGGTTGGTCAACCAGAAGTTGTTTCAAAGTATAATAAATATATGGGCGGCGTTGATAAATGTGATCAATTAAACCAGTATTATTCATTTACTCGTAAATCTATGAAATGGTACAAGGAGATAATCTTTTGGTTATTAGAACTTTGTTTTACAAAGTTTTATTCTCTACAAATTATCTCGCAGTCCAGAAAGTCAACATCAGAAAACAACGTTACTGGAGTTCAGAAAACGTCTTGTCACTGGTTTGCCATCAAGTTTTCAGATGGATAGCGATGGACCAACACAAACCAAACGTGGAAGACCCTCAACAGAACCTCCTTTGGCTCGTTAAGATAGACAGTTACATTTACTGGAAAGGAGAGTAGGAAAGAGAAAGTGTGTTGTTTGTAAAACTAAAGGAATAAGATCAGAAACTGTTTAATTTTGTAAAACCTGTGCTTCAAATCCACCGTTACACGCAACTCCATTATTTGAATTATTTCATACAAAACGCGACTTCTCATAATTTGTACATATTCACATTCTGGTCATTTATTTCATATCTATTTCGGTAATTCTCTTTGATAAGATTTGTTAAGAATATCAGGCCATTTGTTTTTGTTTTTTCATGCCATACTGGTACATGATAATTTATAAATTTACTATTGTTGTAATTGTTGTTTTGCTTGTAACAAGATTGTTATGATGTATTTTGCTATTTATTAATGTCAGTTGTGATAAGAATCTGATGAAGATGTATATTATTTGAAAGATTCTGAATTTTATGATCCACTAATTACTGTTGTTATAGAATTAATGTTATAATGTTGTTATGGTGATATTTCAAGTTGACATTGTTATACTGTTCTAAATATGCTTGTTTTCAAGCAATCAAGATTTTTTGAACATTGATAAATATATAACCACATGTAGTACATGTATGTTAACAGTAATATTGTGTTTTTAGTTTGCACCTACCCACCTTTTATTCATCCAAGAGTTGACTTTGTCACACGTGGTCAAACTTTGATACCATGGATTAGGTAACCTGGCGTGAAAAGCATCACTGAGTTGGATTATTGATGAATAACGAGGACTTGATTTGATACAATACACAAATATATAAGTTAAAAAAGATATTATCATCGTATTATTATCGATACGTTGTATCGTATACTTTCATCTGGAATCATAAGCATTACTAGCAAAGCAATCCAAGTTCATTGCGACGTAAGATAATATGGAATAATTTTGACGTCAAAAAAAGGACGTCGAACGGTGACGTCATGGTCCTCTATTAATGCATATTCAAGGAATTTTATCCTTCAGATCATAATCAATTTGGTAGCATCTTGTTCCTAATTAAATTATCTACAACTTGATACCAATTAAATCTATTTCCAAGTCCAATGACGCCATCATAAATTTGTTTCAACGTAAAATACTGGTTAACGCCTTTATGAAGTAATCACGCATAAACCTCTCCCAAATTTGTCTCATGTGTCTGCTTGTCCTAAATCTTCGATATTAGTATAAGGCATTCATTTCCCATCAATTTCATACTAAATGCATCAATTTCTGAGGATTTTTGTATAAGTTACAATCATTTAACGTCAGGTTACAGACTTCTCTAAAAATTAATTCCGCAAGTGACGATTGACGTCAGTTTTAATAAAAGCGCATGGAAAGGGTAAAACATTCAACTGTTGAAATTTTCTTGCAGTTATCTTTATTATTAGAAAAGTTATGGTCATTTTAGTTGGAAAAACCTTTAAAACAATCACAATTTTTAAATCTATTGTTTTTGTTAATTCATAGACAAAAGACACCCAACTTCATACACTTGATCTTAAATATCTCCGCTTCTAGTGTGGTTAGAAAGATACATTATATACCACTGGTTTTGTATTTCAATTCTCTATCACATGGAATTAGTTTCATGGCTCTATCTTTAGTTTGAAATGTACAAGACCCTACATTTTTGTTTCGGGTATATTCACTAATATTGTTATTAAATTGTTATTTCTTTATAATTTCAGATACACTTTAAGGCATGTCCCAATGGCAAATGTTTTAATAGGAATTATTTTACAGATTCAGGAATTATAAAAAATGCGGAATCCAATTCGGATTTTATGAACTTTTATGTAAATTTTTCAAATACGCAGACGCCTAAAGAACCCGACACGCCCGAAGGAAATTACAAATCAGACAATTAAGAAACACACCAGAACCCGAGGAAACCAGACAGGAGACGGAAATTTTGTCGGTAGAGTCGAAAAGATTGGGTAGGTATTCATATTTATCAATGTTACACAACCTTATCTCTGTTAAAAGTAGGCCATCTGAGTAATGGTAAATTCTATGAAGACTGCTGCTATCGGTGATGATTTCTAAGTAGATCTAAGCCAGATGAGTTTCTTAATTTATGCACTAGATCTAATAAGGTTTCTTTGAATTTAACTTTTAGGTGAATTTCAAGCATCCATGGAAAAGTTATATGAATCACCAGATTCTACATTTTTGTTTCGGGTATATTCACTAATATTGTTAATAAATTGTTATTTCTTTATAATTTCAGATACACTTTAAGGCATGTCGCAATGGCAAATGTTTTAATAGGAATTATTTGACAGAATCGGGAATAATATAAATTGCGGAATCCAATTCGGATTTTATGAACTTTCATGTAAATTTTCTCAAATACGCAGACGCCTAAAGAACCCGAAGGAAATTACAAATCAGACAATTACAAACACACTAGAACCCGAGGAAACCAGACAGGAGCGGATAGGTATTCATACGATTCTGACTAAAATGTGTTACTTATATTGAGGTAGTATGTCCCAGATGTGATTTAGATTAAAATTGCAGCTAATTGTTAGATGATATGAATAGAAATGAAAAAATTTTTGTCCGACCTCATACAAGGACAATAGGATCCAGAGGTTACAGGTATTTCTATTTTCAAAAAATGATTTCATTTTGTTTATTTTAACAGATTGATGAATGTTAACCAGGTTTTGGACCTGTTAGAGGACGATGAGGTCTTTGCTAAAGCTGACATTTATATTGAACCGCCAGATGTTAATCAGTTGACGGATAAAGATAGCGGCGATAGTGGTGATGAGTCACAAAATATAGCAAATCTTGGCGGCCGCCAACTCGTTGCAGGAGCAACAGCAACAATCTATACGAACGACCACGAGAGGCGTTTTTACGAGACATACCTGGACCATCTGTTGTAAGCATTGCCAACTGAGTTATTTCTACCCACATATTCATATTCCAGATAGGTCAATTATAGCCTATATCAAGTAAACATGGTTGAATTCTCATTTACAAAACAAGCCCTTAAAAATTCATTATGTATATACTGATCAGTCTCACACAATCAACTTACAGGTTGAAGAAAATAGTCTCACCCCTGGTCCTTCCCGCTTGAGAAGATTTCGAAGATCAGCTGTTGATGAAGAAGAAGAAAGCTCAACTTCAAATGACGACGACCACTCAGATGGATATATTGAGGTTAGTTTTATTCAAGTTATCACATTTCAGTATATACAAATAAATATCAAACATACATCGCATAAATGTAATTTCAATGATTTTTGCAAATATGTTTTCTTTTCTAGAATTCGGATGTGTCAGAAACTGATTCTGAGTCACAGAGTACCACCCAGTCCCAGAACATCACAGAATCTTACTTTCAGGAAGTCAGAGATATCCCAGTTGTTTCAGTTACAGATCGTATCTGGAAAAAACAGGATTTGCTTGACAAAGACAAGGATAGGTTCCAATGGAATTGTCCTTTTGGTAATCTGGCAGATATACCATCTGACCCAATAGAATTGTTTGAACTTTTCTTTGATGATGAAGTTATACAAATGCTCGGTGACCAGAGCATTCGATATGCTGGTCAAAAGGGCAAACATTCGTTTTCTGTTAATCCTGAAGAACTGCAGACATTTCTGGCTATACTCTTAGTTTACAATACTGTTCCCCGTAGACGGTATTTTTGGTCTGAGGATCAGGATGTTCGAAATGAATCTGTAGCTACAGCTATGTTTCGAGACCGTTTTGATGAAATCATGCGATATTTTCATGTCAAAGACAACACAGATCTTGATCTAACTGACAAGATGAGCAAAATTAGACCGCTTATTGATAGTCTTAACAAACGCTTTTTAAAATATTTTCGCCATGAACAAAATCTAGGTATTGATGAAAGTATGATTCCATATTTCGGGAAACATGGTGCTAAACAATTTATCAGGGGTAAACCTATAAGATTTGGTTATAAGATGTGGGTCCTCTCAACTTGGTTGGGGTATGTTGTTAATTTTGAGCCTTACCAAAGAAAATCCATTCAAAAACCTATCAAACCAGGTCTCGGTATGGGTGGGAATGTTGTGGTTGATCTGTTATCTGTCTTAGATCATAATGCTTATCATATTACATTTGACAAACAACCTTTTCTCTTCCCCTATTTTGGTAGATACTCTGACACAAGCAGGGTTTGCATGCACCGGAACCATTCGTGTCAACAGAATAGGCGATTGTCCTCTGCAAAACACTAAGGTTATAGAAAAACAACCCCGGGGAACATATGATTATAAGTGTGATACTAAAAATGGTATTGTTCTTATACGATGGAATGACAACAATGTTGTAACCATGATTTCTAACAAAGCTGGTCTCCATCCAATTCAAAAGGCATCAAGATGGTCTAAAGCACAAGGTAAACGACTAGAGGTGGATCAACCTTTTGCCGTAAAGCATTATAATCAAACAATGGGTGGGGTTGATAGGTTAGATCAAAATGTTTCAAACTACAGAACGACTTTTCGATGTAAGAAATGGTGGTGGCCAATATTTGCTTTCTGTTTGGATTTGTGTGTGCAACAAGCCTGGCATTTATATCGATCCCTTCCATCAAGCAAAACATCACCAAAATATCTTCTTTGTATTCGACGCGAAATCGCCAAGATATATCTCATGCGGTCGGTGTACACCCGTAAGATAGGTAGACCAGTTGCCAGACATAGCAGTCTGGATAAAAGTGTACCAAAAGCTGTAAGATATGATAGGAGAGATCATCTTGTTGAATTATTAGACAAGCAAATACGTTGTGCTGAATGTGGAATGAAAACTAGGCATAGGTGCATCAAATGTCAAGTTGGTGTGCATGATAGATGTTTTGTCGCGTTCCTTACATAGAATGTAAAGCATGTCATTTGATTGCCTGGTTACATTGCAAGTTATTTATATCAAAGGTATATCACAAAATGAACTAATGTTTTAAGATGTTACATAAAATAACCAAGGAAATTATTCATATATTGATTGTTAAAAGTATGTTAAATTGAATAAAAAATTATCTTCGATGCTTTATTTATGTAAATCTCATTAATGAAAACCTGTGTCATCTTGTGCCTAGTGTCCTTGTACAAGGTCGGACCTTAAATGGTTAATGGAAGCAAAAATACTTGGGAGAAAATATTTTTATTAGCGAAACCCCAATTAGAAGATAATTTTGATCATTTTTAATAGTATCTATATGAAAATAAAAATTTCGGCACTAAAGGGTTAAAGATCATTAAAGATCAATTAACTTTATTTAATCTATTACTTCTCATCTTCTTAGATCGGATATATGAAACTCTTGATTGACTTCATCCATGAATCATACTTGACTAGTTGTAGCTGTCAGAGTTAACCCGTATTTCATCTGCTATATTTTTTACTTCTAATTGTATGAAGAGACTCATCTTTATATTTTGATTCAATGCCGACAGATAGATGGCTATCAACCAATCTCACATTTTGTACCTTGTTGATTTAATATACAGTAGGCTCCCTACTCCCCTACACCTACTCCATACCACACAGTAATTGTAACCTTGATGGTTAACTTGTTGAATTCAAGTTGAATAGGATCTAGTTCTAAAGAAACAAAAAAATATTGTGACTTGAAATCTGTTATTATTTTAGTTCTGGTGATACAGATTATATTCTAGCTTTTAAAAATGAAAAGAATTATAGTAAATTGAAATCATTTGGCCAACTAACAACCAAATAGAATTATAAAAGAAAAAAGTACACAATGATGAAAGCTAATGGCCTAATTCAGGTACAGTCTATTTTAAAGTCACAATATCTTTTTTCTTAAATTTGAACTAATCTCTAGCATGTAGATTATTACAATTTGTTGCAAAGTGGCCATATTTGCCACATCTTGTCTAAATTTGCTGTTACAGCATAATGGGCTGTTTTCACAAAAATGTACCAATAACGGTAAAGACATGAAAGTGGTTAAAAGAGGGTGAAATTATTTCTAATTACATGAAAGTTAAAAAAAAACTTATTTCTGATTTACAAAATGTCCATTCCTTTAGATGGTTAAACTTGAAAATCTAAAGTTGAACTAAAAAAAAAATTATAAAATTTATGCAGGAAAATAAATCATTTATTTTTTTTATATTTTATTTGTCTAAGAGAAGTGTATACTTATTATATTTAGGCTATTAAAAGTATTTTGATTAGGTTTTTTTTGATAAAAAATGGTTTGGTTGAAAATTCTCCAGCAAATTGTCTTTTCCGTTATCATTGTCTTTAGTCCTGATTAACAGGTCGTATTAGCATGGCAGCCCCCATGTGTCACTACTGTATCAAGGCTTAGTTCAAGGTCAATTATCAGAAGCAGAAGTTATAGGACTCAGTTCAGTATAACATTTTATGCTAATGATTATATAATTGTATACGAATTTAGTTCGTTCTATTTTTAGAAATCCTCATTCTCCCTTCCTCTCCCTTCCTTTGGGGGTTTTTGCATGCCCATTTTGGACTAATTTTTGGTCTAGATTTGAAATTTGTTGTCTGAAATTGCATTTTTTTTCAGAATTTCTGAGATAATGAGAAATGAAATGAAATGAATGGAGTTTTACGTCCTACTCTTCTGCACCTCATGGGCTAATGAAGACGGGCAACGCCATGCAGTGTGCAATGAGGGAAATTTTGCCAGGACAGCGGCATTAGCCTACTCTTTTTGCGATTTCCAACTGTCGAGGGATCTTTAACGTGCATAGCCTGTAGCACACGGGGCCTCGGTTTATTGTCCCATCCGAACGACTAGACGCCTTTTCCATGTCAGTCCGACCTGCATCACTGACAAGGGGAAACCGGGCTGAAAAATCCGAAAGTTCATCTCGACCTTTGCCGGGATTGAACCCTGGACCTTCAGGTTAGCGAGCAAGCGTCTAACCCACTGAGCCACCGCGGCTCCCTTGAGAAATTTAATTAGCGGACGGTTATTTCTAAAAATAGTGGTTTCGTGTGCAGTGACAGTCAAGCGGATGTTGATAAAATGTAGTGGTTTACTTTCATTTTGTTTAGTTCAAAATTTTCATGATCATGCTATATTGGATTTTTGTACAGAAACCAAGTATTGGCCTGGCTTTCATGTGGCATATAAGAAAGTTCTCAACGAGATTTCTGGAAAAAGTTCTAGAAGGTTGAATTTTGTGATTTAACATGGAAATAGATGGCAAATGAATTAGTGGACTAAGTCCTTATGAAGTAGAAAAGTTTTCTTCTGGGAAAATTTGAACAAGTAAGTTTAAGACCCCGTGTTGTCACAAATACTTTGTCTTTTCAGTTAGCCATATCAAGGCCGTTATACAACTATATCAACTGAACAAATGCATCTTTTTATGCATTAGATTTGTTTGTGAAAGCACCATGCAAATTTCATGTTTGTCCAATCTGTGTCATTGAGTGCATAAGCCCAAATGTGTCTTTTTCCGTTATTTAATTATGTCTTTTCCGTTATATATTCATTATAATAGATAAGACTTGTTAAATAACGGAAAAGAAGAAATGCCATATTTTATAAATTTTAACTTAAAAAATTAACAATTTTTTACACGAAGATGCCACCAAAAGCCAAAACATAAAATAAAGAAGCCATGAGGCGGTATAGAGAAAATATACGTAGAAATCCACAAGCTTATGAAGAACCCAAAGCTCGTGATAGAGCCAGATACAGAAATAGAAAGGCAGATGGCAAATAAAAACAATTGCTGATTTAAACCCAAGAGACCAAAAGCAAAAAGATAAGCAAAAACAACGCACATGTACTTCTAATCAACTGGACAAGGAAGAAGAAAATCTGACACCCCTACAACCCCTACTGATGTACAGGAAGAAGATTTTGCATTCAATTTAAGTGTACAGCGAAAAGTTGGAAGAAAAAGGGAGAAGAGAGTAGATAGAAAAGCAAATAGAAAAGCAAAAAGAACAATACAAAAACAACAGAAAAAGATTAAAGACTTGACTAATGATGTCAGAAGATTAAAGAGAGCGCTATCAAAGTTAGATCCAAGCTTAAATACTGATAATGATGGTCTGGGTATTGAAAATTCACCTGCAACAAAAATGAGAAATTTAATAAGTTCCGGAGATAAACCTGCTATAAGAAGAGCCTTATTATTTGGATTTGCTTTAACAGCTGTTAGGGAAAAACTTAAGAAATATTCAACGAACAAACAAACCAACACAATTCATTCTGTGGTTAGTGGAATATATTACAGAAATATAGTTTGCTCGATACTGCCAGAAGAGACATGCGCCTCACTAAAAGAAGACTACTTAATGTTCAGATGAAAAACCAGGCTTTGTTTGATACTACACGAAAAATTAAATGCGGTCTAGGAAATATAGCTGAGTCAGTAACACAATTTTATCTTATGGATGTTAACAGCATTCCATCCAGTGAGAAAAGAGAAGCCATAACTCGCAAGAAGATTGAGATTCTAAAACGTTATCTCACTGATACCTTGACAAACTTGTATAAAAAATACAAATGTCTGAAACCATTTTTCTGTGTTGCTCCCTCTATCAATCAAAGAGACACTGCCCAGTGTAAACTGCAGGCGAACACTGAATTAAAAGCCGAAAAATTCATTCAATTGGTTTTTTGAAATTTTCCAATCTCACCAATATTATCAATGGTGCTGTATGTTCTTCATCATCCTATGAATGTATGTACCAATCATGTGAGATCTGTAAACACAAAATGTACCAATCATGTAAGATCTGTAAACACAAATTGAATGAAGTGATTGATACAAGTACTGGTAGTTTAGATGACATTGTAACCTATGAAGAATGGCAAAATACCCATGAGGAAAGAATTACTGGGAAGGGTCCAATAACTAACTGTTAGTGCAGTTAATAAAGCATCTATTATCTCATCTACTGGTGACTTATTGGATAGTTTTAAGAAAGACACGAGTCAGCTACTGCCTCACCAATACAGGATTTATCATCAATATAAAGAAATTCGAGAAATGAAACAGGTTTTAAAACCAGATGAGTGTGTCCTGCAAATCGACTTTAGTGAAAACTACTGCTGCAAAGCAACCAAAGAAGTCCAATAGATGCATTTCGGTGCCAGTAGGAGACAAGTTGTTCTCCATACATGCCATGCAACTCTCTGCCAAGAAAATCAATCATTTACTAAATGCTACTGCATATTGAGTGAAAATTGATGCAAATTCCCCAACAGCCATTTGGGCTCATCTAGATCCTGTTTTGAAGAACATAAAATCAATGGGTGTAAAGGTAATCCATTTTGTATCTGATGGGCCAACTACTCAGTACAGAAATAAGACAAATTTTTTGTACTTGAGTACTATTCCATCCAAAAAGTATGGTTTTGACCAGGTCTACTGGAGTTTATTAAAAGCATCACATGGCAAAGGACATGCTGATGGCATCGGTGCCACGATTAAAAATACAGCTGACAGAATGGTTTAAATAATTCCTTAAGTATTAAACTATATGTCATTTATTCATCAAATATAGATAATATTGAAAGTCTCTATCAGTCTGTATCTATTTCGACTATAAAAGTAACAATGCAAATCCACCAGTTAATTTCAAAAACATGGAGAAATGCATGATCGTCAGCTATCCTGTTACTGTCAATATAGAATTTCCCGAGACAGGATATGCTCATGTCATCACCCACAACACGTTGCATTTGATATTGTCAGAAATGTTACTGCATACGGTAGAGAACGCAATTTAACCCCGGAACAAATAACTACTTTTGAGAAACGTCTGGTATGATTTGATGGTCATCGATTTATCAACATTGACCCCTGAAGAGATAAAAGAATATATTTATTGGAAAGCCTGGCATGCTGCCAAATTATCTAATTCAGCTTCAGGAATTTCACCAAATAACACAAGTTTACCTAAAACTAAAAACGTTCATACAATGACCTCACCGAAACCTGAAAAATAACCGAACAGCACTATTACGCAGTATTTTATAGGCTGCGGAACAAAAAAACCTCTACATTGGCCGACCAATTGAGCCAGCAAGAGAAGGCTACGTCAAAATGACATTCTTAGAAAAAAGTGTGGTGTTAATGAATGGCCAAGATCGGATGATAATGAAATTGTAGAAGAGGGACGAATTTTATGCCTAATTTTTTGGGTCCACCACCATATAAACTTGAACAAATGAAGGAAATTGAACAATTGGCAAAACTGTTTTCAGAGATAGGGGTCTATAGATATAACAATTCGGAATTCAAACTTTGAAACTTTTAAAACTTGTATCATTGACAGTCTGGTTAATTTTTTCAGTTATATTTAATGTTTGTCGTGTTTAAATCTAAAAAATAAATTCAATAAAAGTTCTAGTTGAAGAAAATAAACAGTAGATATAACAATTCGGAATTCAAACTTTGAAACTTTTAAAACTTGTATCATTCAGTCTGGTTAATTTTTTCAATTATATATTTAATGTTTGTCGTGTTTATATCTAAAAAATAAATTCAATAAAAGTTCTAGTTGAAGAAAATAAACAGTACGTCTTTTAATTTAAATCAGAGTTTGAGACAGAGAGTCATAAAATATTAAACCATGTCTTTTAACAAACATTTTCAAAGATACTGATCTTAAAAGGGAAATACCTGAGGAATCAGATAGAGCTCATCTAAATCCTACAATGCAATATTCTACTTTTTCTGGCACAAATCGGGCATTCACAAAGCAAAATTGATGCTTTTGATTAGCATGAGCACATTTATCTAACTGTCCTGCTGAAATTCAATTTCCAAAAATTATTTATACAGGTCTTTTCTATTATGTCTCTTCTGTTTTCTCCTAATTGACATGTCTTTTCCCTTATGTTTTTACAGTTAATCTTATAACGGAAAAGACATCCTTAGAAATTTTATTTTTCAAATATTTCTGCTATTTTAACTACATGTATTCCAGCTGGGCTAGAGCTTCTAATGCTGTAATAGACACAAATTTATATGACGCATGGTATATTTCATGAAACATCCATATATTTTTTTTTAAATGTCTTTTCCGTTATTGGTACATTTTTGTGAAAATAGCCCATATCTAGATGACCAGATCTGGTACACAATTTGCAGATGTTGGCATCTGCTCTTGTAGACTTACACCTGTAGGAATTATTTGAAACAGATTTTGTTCCAAATTTTCCACAGGTATGGCGTAATGTTGATCTCCAGCAAATTGGTTTGATTTTTGTTGGAAAATGTACATCATATCCCACTTGTTTACAAAAATTTTCCATTATTTCGGAAAAATTGTTAAATTTTAAATGCACTACATCTTTTAAACTGTCAGAAACATTTCTGAAGTTGTCTTCTTGATCTTTGGCTACATCAAATGAAGATATATCCAGTTGATCTAATTTGGTTTTGGTGGTTTCATTTAATGACTTGACCCAACGTTTGTCTTGTCCATTGGCAATTTGATTGGTGCTCTTTGTTGATCGACAACTGTTCCACCAGGTTTTCATCGTACGATAACATTGTCGTCGTATGTCCATTCACTTAATGGACCATGTTGAAGGAGGCCTCACCAATGACAGCAATACGAGCCTTTCTTTTCACTTTCAGTACCCAGTGCTAAGGTCCTCTTGGCAGTTTTTGTTGCGGTGCTCTCATGTCTGGCACGCTTAGCTGGTTTTGTGCTGCGTTCACTTCCATGCTTGTGGATCTTGTTGCTTCAGCATATGATCTGCTTGCTGATATATCAGTTTCACTGGTTAGTACAGTGTCACTTACAGGCTAGGCACTAAAAAATGTGTGCTAGTTGACCGAAGACTGTTGATTTTTTCTTGTAGAGCCTGATTTTTTCTTTCCAAATCAGCTTTTTGAATTCTAAGTTCATCTACTTCTTTCATTAAGGATGCATTCTTGTTGATCTCTGAAATCTTTGCTTGGTGAACGTCAAGACGGGTTGTTATTTGTTGTGACATACCCATTATGTTGATATCAGGTCGATTAGTATCCCCAGACATCCTGAAAAGGATGAATATATATTACTTTTTTCTTTTTAGCAGGTGGATTATCATTCTCTCTTTGTAAATTTCGTTTAGGGGTTGAAGATAATATATCACCAACATGATAATCTTGTTCCAAGATGCTTGTGGTCTGGGACAAAGCATTACTGATAGGACTGCTGATATATCAGTTTCACTGGTTAGTACAGTGTCACTTACAGGCTAGGCACTAAAAAATGTGTGCTAGTTGACCGAAGACTGTTGATTTTTTCTTGTAGAGCCTGATTTTTTACTTTCCAAATCAGCTTTTTGAATTCTAAGTTCATCTACTTCTTTCATTAAGGATGAATTCTTGTTGATCTCTGAAATCTTTGCTTGGTGAACGTCAAGACGGGTTGTTATTTGTTGTGACATACCCATTATGTTGATATCAGGTCGATTAGTATCCCCAGACATCCTGAAAAGGATGAATATATATTACTTTTTTCTTTTTAGCAGGTGGATTATCATTCTCTCTTTGTAAATTTCGTTTAGGGGTTGAAGATAATATATCACCAACATGATAATCTTGTTCCAAGATGCTTGTGGTCTGGGACAAAGCATTACTGATAGGACTGCTTTGACTATCCTTCACTGGGCTACAATGTGGAGTACTAAGTAGCTGCAATCATTCTGTTTCAGTTAGATCTGACTCATCTACATATCAAAATGAGTTTTCCACTTCAAGTTTGTCACATGCTTTTTGAAGTGTATTTTTTTCTTTTTGTAATTTCAAATTCAATTTTTTTTAGGTTAGAATTGGATTGTCGAAGAGAAACGAATTTAGACTGAATGAGCTTTGTGTCATTTTTTAGTTGACATTGCAAAGCACGAAGTGCAAGTTCTAATTTTTCATTTCGGGATGAATTTTTCTGGTTGAATATTGCACCATTTTGATTTTGTCATGAGCGTCTTCTCTCACTGCTGCAATTTAAACATTTTTCAGTAAATGCAACTCGTCTTTTAAATCGATTACAGAATGTACAAATATCAAAAATTGCAGCATTATTAATAACATAATTGATTGTGGAACGTTTGTCTTGCCCATTCCTGTGAGATGGCAGAAACACAGCCAACTTTCTGTTTGGCATTACATACTATTTTGCCATGTGAACAATGTGCTTGTGGGAGTAGGCTCTACAAAGAAACATTCACTAGATCTATATATCTATCATATCCCACTTGTTTACAGTAGATCTATATAAAAAGCTAACAAACTCGCGGAACCTAGAAAGTTAAAGTCAGGAATTGGTCTACAAATTGATAGGGCTATGGAATCGAACAGCATTTATTAACATAAGCCTATTTTAAATAAAACCAGAAAGGTCTAGCCATAGCTAAAGGTGGGTTTATACTACTTACGCCGTTAAACGTTTTTACATGCTGGGATACGGCGTTTGCCGGCGTTCTTCAGCGCATCGATTTATACTTACAACGCCAGCGAGTCGTAGGGCGTTTGACGGCGTGACTTTTTCCAGAGTTCAACTGTGTTGAACTTTCCAGCGTTTACGTTAGCAGACGCCGGCAATTCAACCAATCACAAGTATCTATTGTACAACATAGACAAGGAGTGATTTGGATCTTTTCTTCGAATATGGACAACGTTGACAACACAGATAAGATGTTGATAATTAAGGTTGCAAAATTTAAGTGTTCGTATGTGACGACCCGGTCTGACTTTAAAGACCAGATGAAGAAAGGAAATGTCTGGCAAACCGTTGGCGAGACGTTGAGTCGAGATGGTAAGTGAAGATATTCCTGGACACGTTCTATATACGCATATTAATGGACATCGATGGCACTAAACTACAATTCTTACCACGGTTATCTCTATCAGTTATGCAATGACATGAATGCGCGATTCATCTCTAGAAAGGTCTCTAGAAAGAAAAGACATAATAGCAAGAAGTTCGAAAGGTACATATATATTTGAAGCGATTTTCGTACATTTCTTGTACTTCTGTAAAATATTTACATATATTCAAAACCCAAAATCAACACGAGCCCCTTTAAGGTGTTATTTCAGGAGGATGGGCCTGTAAAAGATTTAGATATGCGTACACCAGAAAAAGAAGAGAGTTAATAACAAAGAGTGGACAGGAAGCACAGAGAATAAAGAATGGCAGTATTTCGCAATGAGCCTCCTAGACCCCTTCTCAAAATACCAGACGTACGTATTTTGTTATGACATGTTTATTTCAGAATATCATTTACATTGTGTTCAACATATTGGGCCTACAAAAAATTGTTTTGGCTAATTGAAACAGTGTAGACTGAAGCCAATTGGATATATTTAATATATCCAGACTATTTCTAAATCGAAGATGTAAGACCGATTCAAGACGCCTCTCCGTGTGCTACAGGCTGTGCACGTTAAAAATCTCAACAGTTGGAAATAAAAATAAAGCAGGCTAATGCCGCTGTCCTGGCAAAATTGTCCTCACTGCATGGCGTTTGCCCCTCTTATTAGCCCAAACAGGTGCATAAGTGTAGGACGTAAAACTCAATTTCATTTCGATTGCCGTGCCAAATTCGTTCATAATAATGTAACAGCAGAATATCGACCTATGAAACGTGTTTGATGTCCATGGCTATCATGCGAATTCCAGTCGATTCCCCCATTCAATACTCTGCGGCTGAACGTTTCGAGGAACTCCTCTTTTCTGATCAATTGTTAGGAATAATTCCCTATTCTTGGTAGATATGAGTTGGGTATACCATTATTATTTATTGCAGAACTGAGGGCAATTATCAAGAATGTGACGAAAGTACTAATGATCTAGAAGGTGAAGACTCTTCATACCTGTCACCCCCTACGACCACTGACAGAGAGACACTCGTTCGGGAAGTACCAAAAACCTCGCCCTCTGGTCGGCAAACACCTGTATCGGATGTTTCTCGACCATCGTGGGGTGGGCAAATGCCCAAGCCTGAAATTCAAAGTAGTTCCAAGAAGCGACGTTCAAGTATACCATCTAACGAGCGATCAGAAATAATTGCAGCCCTAAAGCGCTCAACTGTTGCTATAGGGAGTCGCAAACCAAAAGATGAGTGTATGTTATGGGCTGAATCGATTGGATTGCGAATGATGGCCATGAACCCCCGCGAGAGGTCGCTGGTGCGCCTTCGCGTGGAGCAAATTATGTTTGATGCAGAATTTGGAAATAAACAGCCTGTACGTCAACCTGAAGAGATATGTCAGTCAACATTAGGTAACACTGAATTACGTGGACTCATGTTCGGATCAAGCACATCACTTCTGCTGGTGTCATTGTTTGTCAAATAATAAACCCTGTTATGATACACTAGTTGTCAGAGTTATCACTGTCCGGCTCCTGACCTCGTCGAAAATGCCTTAGTTCCCAGGGAAGGGCCCCTGCATCTGAATTAAATAGTTGGTAAAATCTTGTCTCACAGATGCAGCGCTGACACCGTGGTTATTAGTTCCAAGATGACCAGTCTGTTGAATGGCTGCTCGCTCGGCGATTACACCTCTCCATGCACCCTCGATGATGTTTCCATTACCGTTATCATAATCGGTAAATCCAAGTGGGCAATACCGTTCAGTTGGTTGCCTTGCAATATCCGATCCCCGCAGAAAGTTGTGTAGACAGATGGTGGCTTTAACCACTGCAACAGCATAATTATCAAGAATGTGACGAAAGTACTAATGATCTAGAAGGTGAAGACTCTTCATATAATTATGATCGGACCAAGAAAAATTCGCCATCGGGCAACTATCATCATCGGGGAGATTACGTCCAGGATATGGTCGCATCAGATCCTCTCTCAAAGGAAATGCCTCATCCCCAACAATCACGTGAGGCAGCATCAACTGTGTATTTGTTAGGTAAGCGGGTTGGGGAAAGTTAATCTCTTTTCTTTCCAGGACCTTTCCAAAGGCACTGTGAGCTAATACGCCTCCGTCACTGTGCCTACCCGACGCACGAAAAGTGTGAATTTGTATCGTGCATCCGACACTGCCATCAACACAATGCTATGTGTACCCTTATAATTGTAGTACTCCGATCCAGCTCTGTGTGGCGCTTGAATGATGACATGCTTGCCGTCGATCGCCCCTATGCAATTCGGAAAATTCCAAAAACTGAAGAAGTCTCTTGAAATATCTCGCCATACGCCTTCCTTTGGAGCAGGAACGTACACCGGACCAAGTGCTTCCCATATTGCCTGACACGTTTCTGACACGATCTTACAGACAGTTGCCCGACCAACACGATATGCGAATGATATGGACGTTTGTGAATCTCCAGAAGCAAGGTACCTGAAATGTAATGGTTACTCTAATAAACTCAATATTGAAGGATTTGTCAAAAAGTTTTCTAAAATTTATTTCCAAACAGTGTATTGGGGACACTCTAAGTATCTATTTGCGCCCATGGTTCACAATTCCACTAAATCCAAGACATATATATGCTTACAGACGTAGTAGCAGGACCTCTATAACTCCTTTAGAAAGGCCCGACAGTCAGTACACTTTAACAGGGTTAAATCAGTTTACAGTTGCTTTTGTATTACAACGATTCATTAAGCGCTCAAATTCAACACTTTAACATTTACCTTGAAGTACGAATTATTAAAAAAACAGAACAATTAATCAGACGTGAAAGAGACAAAATACTGTCATTTAATTGGAAAATAAAATATCTATTTCAAAGTAAGTGTACACCTATATACCTAATCGTCATCATTAAACGTTCCTTTGGACCGATTGGAATCCGATGTGTATGAGGATGTTGAATGAGTGGCCAAATGAGCTGCAGGACCACTTCGAGAAGTGCGGGTGAAAATCGAGTGTATCTGCGGAAACATTCGGAATCAGCAAGATCAAGTTCTCGCACTAGGTGATAAAAATCGCATTTAATGTTGTCGGCGATTATATATTGGTCGCATGTACTCTCTAGAGGGGTTTGGGTCCTCTTGGGGATATATGGCTGCTATAGTTTGGAGCTGCACGACTTGGAGTGCCTCCTCATCGCTTATGTCCGCCATCTTAACACTTGGTGAAATTCCGCGCAGCCTTGGATAAAGGTCGGCTTATCGGGCGTTAACGCACGTGTGTTTATACTTAAAATCAGTGCGGTCAGGTCTTGCGTTTCGGCGTTAAACGGCGCCGTAAGAAGTATAAACCCACCTTTACAGTTTACTCGTAACAGTAAGATAATTTTACGTGTATAATTGTTCCTTACCATTTATAGGCCGAATATTCCTTCTTTCAAAAAACTATCCTGAATTTTATATCCAATAAAAAAATTATCCAATTCTTTTTTATTCTTTTTTTGTAGAAACAGCCGTGTCCAGTGATTTAAATCAACCCGTTCTACTGGCAGACGACAGGTAATGTGAAGGGGACCGAATAGTGTCATGCGTGGAACCGTGATTTTTCCCCGCGCATTGTAACCTATCTGAATTCTGATTGGCTATTTATTCGATAGTTGTCATAAGTTTCTCATATTCACCCGTGATTTACGTGATTCTTCAAGGTTGCATGCGTTCCAGTCATGGTCAACTGATTGTAAATATGTGTGACTTACATCCAAAAGTAACCTAATTGAGTGACAATGACTATTTGTTGTATTTCATTAACTAATGGTGACCAAGATTTAAAATAAAAGATTAGAAAGCCTATTAAATGTTAGTGCGAGTCAGGCCTTACGGTTTTTATGCAATTGCTATAACCATTGACTGCATGAGTGTATAGTTCATAGCAGATTGTTTCTTTCACCTGCTAGGGCGATAGCCATCATACCTATTGTTTTTAGTAGACTTTCTGATCCGAAATCAACTGCACACAAGATCGGACGAATTGGCGCCAATGTCAATCATTGCTACAGTCTCGAAAAGATCAAAGAATTAAAAGAGTTTTCGTCACGTACTGTATTTATTGATGGGTCGGGTTACAGTTTTATGCCAGTTGTTGTGGAATCAGTTTATCAATTTATCCAGGGCTTCAATTAGAACAAATACGGTATTTTACTGGGATTTGAATTGGATTTGCAGTATTTGGTGCTATTTTTTGGATGCCTTTGGTCATAATCAGAATATTATTTGATATATCTTAACTGTAATCATATTTTTAAAAATCATAGAAACTTTTCTTGCCCTTAAATGGGAATTCTTTTATGCCTCATTTGTTACACATGAATCGAAATATTTTTTAATATGTTGTCCCGCTGCAAGTGTTTTATTTATAATTTGGACCTGTTAGGAAAATCGAAACTGTAATATATCTGGAATGGAGAAAAAAAAATACCAAGCACAAAAGATGATACAAATATATAAATCTTTAAAACAAAACATGTTCAAAAAATAAAATTGCTTAAAATTAGTCGAATTATATGGCACATCTAATATGAGAATTTTGAATTTTTGCTCACTTGATAACTCTTTAGCGGGTGGGGTCTTCCTTTGTACCTTTTTTTTTTACGTCCGTATTTATGTTTCACCCTGTAGGGAAGGGAGGGGTGATCGATTTTGCTCATTTTCTGGGGAAAATTGGCGTATTGACATGCTTAACCTTCATTCCTTAAAATAAAGACTTAAAGACTTCTATAAAGAAAGTGTTGGCCTAATCAGGAGAAGAAAGTGAAATTTAAAAGTCAAAGCTGGATGTATTTGGCAGACAAGTATTCTTTAAATATTATGTTATATCTTTTTTAAGGGATGCAAAATCTCTTGTCCCAATTCCACGTCTCGACTCGTTTATGTTTTTTTTTTTTATCAGGACAAAGGCATAAGACTTCTACTATTATCGATTTCAAACTGTCGAAGGATCTTTAACGTGTAAAGGCTGTATGTGTCCTCGGGTTCTGCCCCTACTTTGACCTCCCACCTAAATATTTCTGGAGAGGCCACTGCCCCTTAACGCTATTTCAGCTACCTGGGACAAGTCATTTTTTGTTTTTTTTTTTTTTTTTTGGTTCTGAGTTGATGTACTGGAGGAGTAAATCGAGTTGTTGAACCCGAAATTTCGGCTTGTGGAATCCGAAATTTCGACGTGTGCAAAATATTTTCTGAAAAATAAAATTATTAATATTTTTTTTTTTTTTTTTTTACCTTAGGTAGGAGAATACAATCGGTCTATCAATTAAAAAAACCCAGTTATAATAGGATAGGATATTCGGGCAAAGATACGATTTCATTATTAAATATTTGAAAGTTGAATTACATTATCAGCCCCTTACACGCAGTGTAAATATATATTTTTTTTTATTTCGTTTAATCGAAATAATTATTTTGATTAAACGAAATAATTATTTTGATTTAACGAAATATTTATTTCGATTAAACGGAAGAATTATTTCGTCTCATCGAAATGAAATTATTTCGTTTAACACCCTCCTCTACCCATATGACTCTGCCCCTAGACCCGGGGCAATTTCCTTTCAGTTTGGTTAACCCCGAACACATGATACAATGCAAAACTCATGAAAACTAGCAAAATAAAGCAAAATTAATGGTTAATGTCCCTTTAGAATATGAAGAAAGGATAAAATGTTCAAAAAAAGTTCAAATAAATATGACAGCCCAGAATCAAAGAATGAACTGGAATACCCTTCTGGTAACTACAGCTAATATTGCCATCTAATATACTCTAATAAACCATAGTTGCTATTCACCAGCTAATAACACACAGTTTGTTATTGACCATAAAAACACACAGTTTGTTATTGACCAGTTTATAACTTCCAATTCACATAAGCAGTTGTAAATGTTGTTTTTTGTACAGCTATAAAACCGGAAGTAGAAGTTGACTTATTTAGTTGTATTTTGAAAATGTGTCTGGCTTTGTGCTAATCTACTTAAAATTGGAATAAATTTCGTTTTGCTTATTTTTTGAGTGTCGACTCCATGTAATCTTACCACTTAAATAAGGCGAGCATCTTCTGATGCTAAACAAAAATCGATTTTTGTCATTGAGTAAATACTTTTCAAAAGCAAAGCTATCTGCGATTACATTGGGTTGTTTTATTTCTTCAACAAAACATGTAGCCATGGCATTGTTTAGAGAATATGTACCAATAGTGTCATTAAATTCTGACACCAATGACGCATTGACAAGATGTTTAAATATTTTTTTTCTTGAGGTCATCAGACATAATTTGTTAGAACATTTTATTACATTAACTGTTGGATCATTTATGACATGATCAAAATTGGGATCTCTTCTTTTGCAGTGAGGACATAAAATGTCACTTTGAATAGACGCTGAATTAACAGTTTCTTCACTCATGTTTTTCAAATTCAATTTAAATTCGTTTGGAACTTCTATTGGTTCAGTCAGTTCAACAATACAAGTATTAAGTTTTGTTGTTATTGATTTGTTATCTAAGTAATTTCTAATACCTACATTTGAGAATTCATAACTTTTGTTAAACTCAACTTCATCAATTAGATATTCAAACAAAGAAATACAAATGCGTGCAGTTCCATCATGAACAAGTATTTCTTTTGTTCTTTTCTTTGATCCATAGATTACAACAGTTGATTGTAATGATAAAACAAAAAACAGTAGTGCTGTGGAACTGTCTTACTTCCTAATCCTATCCTGTCTACTAGTCTTGCCATGTCAAGTATGTGACCACCAGTCAGAATCAGTTTATAAACAAGTGTGTGATATGAGCCATGGTATATCAATCAAACAGGGTAATGAGGGTATGAGTTATGTGAAGAGGCCTTCTCTGTCACATACACAGTAGATGAACAATATACAGAATAATGATTAACACATGAACAAATACAATCCAAAACTCATGAAAACTAGCAATAAATCAAAATTAATTAATGGTAAATGTCCCTTTAGATTATGAAGAAAGGATAAAATGTTCAAAAAAAGTTCAAATAAATATAACAGCCCAGAATCAGAGTATGCACTGGAATACCCTTTTGGTAACTACTGCTAATATTGTCCTCTAATATACTCTAATAAACCACAGTTGATATTCACCAGCTAATAACACACAGTTTGTTATTGACAATAATAACACACAGTTTGTTATTGACCAGTTTAAAACTTCCAATTCACATAAGCAGTTGTAAATGTTGATTTTTGTACAGCAATAAAACCGGAAATAGACGTTGGATTTCAAATATCAAGGTATCGATGTAAAGCCTAGGTAAATGATCCTTGATCCTATAAAGGTCAAGGTCGCCAAAAGTCAAGGTCACGAGATATCAGCCTTTAAACTTTTGAAAATTACTGAAAAACTTCAACCGGATATTGCGAAAAAGCAAATTCGAAATTTAAAATTCGGTTACCAAATTTTTGTTGTTAATCGACTGAACTTTCCAAAAATATAAACATCACGCAAATCAGACTTAACCCTGAGGTTCCATTTTTGATTTTACAAAAACGTAATATATTAATATTGCAGTCAAAGTATCACTTCCGGTCTGAATTTTTTTTAATCAACGAAATATTAACAATAGTTATTGATCAGATTAAGTTTCGTTGACACAAAAAAATTACACCGGAAGTTAAACCGGAAATAGAAAACGGTTTAAGTTTAAACCCTGTTTTCTTGTAAACCGGATGTGGTGCAAAAATTTTGAACATGCCAATTTGTTAAGATTTATGGTCTTCCTTTGCACCCGAAATTTAAAAAAAAAATCGAATTTCGGCAAAAAAATGTGTGCTACGAATTTTTGAAATTCGAAAATGTTAAACTGCTATCTATATTAAAAAATTTAAAATACAGATTAGTCTGTTTTAAATAGCTGGGCAACAAGGACGTCCAATTCTCTAGGGTTTAGAGCTGAGTTAAGTGGCAAATTAGAATGCAATGACCTGCAGAGGAGAATTGAGTGTGGCTTCAGACTGGGCAACGTTTTTATTGACAATAATAGAAACACCACCCGAGACCTTGTCATCACCAGTGCTATATTGGTGGTAGGCAACAAAATGATTGAATGGCACTAAATGTAAATCCGATGGCTTAAGGAATGTCTCTTGCAGACAAATCACCAACGGATTGTTTTGTTGAACTTCGTTAATATTATGATTTAAACCTCGACAATTCAGGGTGGTTTGACTGGACCACGAGGTTTGCGGCAAGGGGAGTCTCCATATCTATACTATCAGATATGGCAGATTTCAAAAGATGGCTGACTAACACTACTGTCATCAGCACTTGGCTTTTCCGTCTTGGGTGTCTCAGTTGCCGATGATGTAGATGCAGTTGCCTCAGGAGCAGATGGTAATAAGGCTAAAGACGGGGTTGGTACTCGCTTCAGCCAAGTAATGTCGGTCTGGCATGCTTTTGATCTTGTAGTAGAAGCTTTAACGACATTAGCAAAAGTCTTTCCAGAAGGTGTAGATGGGGCTTCCCCTTGTACAGCCTTCCGCGCTCCGGGATAGGAAACCTTGGTTTCCACCTTTACTTTTTGGATGTGCTTTTCCAATTTCCACTTAGGGCAGTCCTTGGAAAAGGCGACATGGTTTCCATTACAGTTGCAACAGCAAGGAGTATCACTACAATCCTTGCTGTCGTGCCCGGACTTGCCGCAACGTGCACATCGCAACGAACTTTTACAAGTCCGAATTCCGTGCCAGAAGCGCAGACAATTATAACACCTGAGAGGGTATGAATGGCGATACCTTCATATTTAAATATCCTACTTTTATTTCTGATGGTAAATTTGGTCTGTCAAAGAGAAGAATGGATGTATTTGTTGGAAGTAATTGGCCGTCACGACGGATAGATATGCGATCGACGTTCGACTCTCCAATATCTTTTTATTCTCCCTTCATTTCTTTTGAAGAACAACCACTAAGGTCAGGGTGCCTTAAACACCCTTAGAGGAGTTCAAAGAAAAATGGGGTTTAATGTAGCCATGATGAATAATATGATGATTCATCTCCCGAGACCCCAGACCACCACGGACCATGACCTGCGCACAGGCTCGGCGCGGGACTCCAGCGCCAGCGCCTTAGGGGTATCTGGAGATATACTCAGATAAAAAAAAAGAATAAAAGTTCTGGATGGAGCAAATAAATTCCGAACTTTTATTTTATTTTTACCCAATTGACCCAAGCCGCTGCTTCTGAGTCGGTGAGATGAACTGAAGGATGAGGATATATTCTGTGATATTCTGTGATATTCTGTGATTACAAAAATCTTATCTGTTCTGACCACCGAATCATTGGCTCAACATGACAAGCCGATTGACCAGCGTGAGCCACACTGACCACCCTTCTAGGAATCCCCTGGCCCAAAGTGATGTAATGGGAAGTATGTTACCATCAACCACCAGGAGTCCATTCAAAACCGACACAAGTCGCACCTCACGGCAAACGAGGTACCCCAACGATACGATACGCAATGGGGGACGGTGGACATATTCTTAACCCCGATCCACTGGGGGCTATGGAAGGGAAGGTAAGATTTGTCCATGCTCAAGACCAGCTTTAAGGATGTTTACTCATCCTCCGACAGTAATAATTTAGATTTCCAAAATGGTTCAAGTTAGGCCAAAATAGAATCGTTGGTGAAACAATATGTGATATACCTGTGAGAAAGGGAAAAACAAAATTAATAAATTACTTGAATAATTAAATCATGGAAAAACACAATTGTTGGTAGTTATTAGTAAGTAAGCCTATAGTTGGTGAAAAGAATACCTGTGCAACAGGAAGTATGCTTATGTTCATCCTTCGAAAAGTCTTAAAATCCGATGCTGATTTAAAATTTTCGTCTAGACCATTCCATAAAATTGCTCCTTTGTATTTGATACTTTGTTTAATCAAATTGTTTCGTGGTTTTTGCACCACAAGTTTTGAATTATGGCGTCTGTTTATAGTTTAATAGTTTGAAAGGTAGGAAGGAGACAAGTTGTTAAGAGTTTCATACATACATTTATACGAATTAAAATTATGCCTGGTATTCAGTGATTCAGTGACAAATCAGTATTGTACTTAGAACCAAGAATTAATTTAAAAGCAATTTTCTGTTGCCTATGTAAAATTTCGGCCGATGCATTGTCGTGCAAATCCCAAATAGTTGAACAATAATCCAAATATGGTTGGAAGTGACATTTATAAAAAAAAATAGATCTATATTTTTCAGGCAAGATCTTTCTTAACTGTCGAAGTTGAAATTACTTGGTATTTAAAATTTTAGCAACGAACTTTGTGGAGTCCATGAGAGATTTTGATTCACAATAACGCCTAGTGATTTAAACTTTTCAACTTGTTCAATAACTTGATTATTAAGTTCAATTGATAAATCTGCTGAATATCTTCTTTTTTGAGCATTAGTAATTAACATACATTTGATTTTATTCCAGGGGCGCAGATCGCTTTTTCAATGTTGAGGGTGACCAGTGGCGTACCCAGGATTTACTCAAAAGGGGTCGGCATGAGAACGTTTCAGTTGAGCTTGTGACACCGTATCTTTATAGCTCTCCGAAATATCATTGAAAGAAAAGCACCTCCTTGCGTGCTATTGAATTTTCCAGTCATCAAATAATATTGCCAAGGATACTGTAAGGCTACAAATTATTGCGAGATAGAAATTAATGCGTTAAATGCGACCTATTCGCGATCGCATTAATTTAGTCTCTATACCCCCTGACGCATTAATTTGTTGACGCATTAATTTGTAGCCTTACAGTAGAAGAATTGACGATATAAATTTCGAGATCCGGTATTATAGCGTGCACACTCCTGGATTTCTAAGGTGGGGGGCGTGTCCCCCTGCCCCCCCCCCCCAAAAAAACTGCGCCCCTATTTTATTTTCATTTAAAATCATGGTTTTAAAAGAACACCAGTTTAAGACTGCATCAGTATCTTCTTGCAATTTTAATTGTATGTCAGTAACCGATTTACCAGAAGTATAAAATGTAGTATCATCCGCAAAAAGATCACAGTTATTAGAGTTAATATGCAATGGTAAATCATTAATATAAAGATTAAACATCAAGGGACCTAAAATTGATTCTAGTGGTACTCCATACTTTATATTGCGAGAAGACGAAATAGTTCCATTGAAGTAACAACGTTGAGTACGATTCGATAAGTAACAATTTATGAAGGTTATTAATGCATTCGAAAAATTGTATAGTTTTAGTTTTTCAATAATTATCTCATGGGAAATCAAATGCTTTTGTAAAATCAAAGAAAAAAGAACCAACCATAAGATTATTATTTACTGCATCATAAACGTTTTCGATTATGTTAGTCAGAGCTGTTAGACAAGACCTATTAGATCTAAAAAAAAACAGATTGGTGCGAATACAATAACTTGTTATTATTTAGGAAATTATTAATATGTTTTGAATGATGTCTTTCAAGTGGTTTAGATACACTAGATAATACAGAAATGGGTCTATAATTTTATTAGGGTCAGATTTAGCGCCGGATTTATACAGTGGTAAAACTTTTGCTTCTTTGAATTTATCAGGAAATATATTTGCATCAATGCATAGATTATATATAATATGTTTCAAGGTACCATTTAACGTCAAAGCACCATATCTGAGAAATAGGGGATTTAATTTATCTAAACCAGCACTTTTGGTCGCATTTAACGAAGACAACTGTTTAAAAACTTCATATTTGTTAATGTGGGGAATCGAACATTCTTCATTAGAATTTAACTTAGTAGTGACAAATTCTTCTAGTTTATTTACGTTAACATTTTTATCAATATTTCTATTAACATGCTTTAGATTAATCAATTTGGATGCAATATTTGGAAAATGATCATTCACTACCTCGGGTTCTTAATGAATCAGATCAGTTGAATTATTAGCCTTATTAGTTAAGGAGTTGATAACTTTCCAGATATGTTTTGTGTTTTTCTGATCTGCAATAGTTATATGTTACTTGTGTGGCTACTTAAGGGTTTGCAACAGTTATACCTCTATATGTTACTTGTGTGGCTACTTTAGGTTTCGGGGATCCCCCAGTGTACCGGGGTTAAGAATAGGTCCACCGTCCCCCATTGCGTGTCGTAAAAGGCGACTGAATTGGGGCTCCTCGTTTGCCGTGAGGTGCGACCCGTGTCGGTTTTGAATGGACTCCTGGTGGTTGAGGGTAACATACTTCCCAATACATCTCTTTGGGCCAGGGGATTCCTAGACGGGTGGCCAGGATGGCCCACACTGGTCAATCGGCTTGTCGTGTTGAGCCTATGAGTCGGTGGTCAGAACAGATAAAACTTTCTAATCACAGATTATATCATTATCCTCCAATTCAATTCACCGACTCAGAAGCAGCGGCTTGGGCCAATTGGGTAAAAATAAAATAAAAGTTCGGAATTTATTTGCTCCATCCAGAACTTTTATTCCCTTTTTTATCTGAGTATATCTCCCGATTACCCCTAGGGCGCTGGCGCTGGAGTCCCGCGCCGAGCCTGCGCGGAGGTCGTGGTCCGTGGTGGTCGGGGGTCTCGAAAGATGAATCTTCTACATTTTCTTCATGGCTACATTAACCCCCCCAAAAAAACCCAATAAACGTAGGCTAACCGAGGCAGAATTTGCTGAATCATCTAGCTCGTCTAGTGATTCCTGGCCTCGGTTTCTTGTCATCAATAGTAGTAACCCTGAGAGGTCTTTAGCATCATTATCACCATTTGCTATTGCCAAAGGAATAGCTGGTTTAGCTAGTGAACCTAAATCGATAAAAAAAACTTCGTAATGGGTCTTTATTGCTCGAATGTCACCGAAAAATTCATTCTGAATTATTATTAAAATCAACATCTTTGGTAAATATTCCCATAAATGTATCTCCACATTCTTCTTTGAACTCCTCGAAGGGTGTCGTTCGACACCCCGATCTAAGTGGATGTTCTTCAGAGGAAATGATGGAAGAATTAAAAGACATTGGCGTCACGAACGTAGATCGTATTTCTATCCGTCGTGATGGCCAAATGATATCAACTAATACATTCATACTTCTTTTTAATAGACCCGATTTACCATCAGAAATAAAAGTAGGTTATCTCAATATTAAAGTTTCACCATTCATACCGAACCCTCTCAGGTGTTACAATTGTCAGCGCTTCGGGCACGGAACTCGGACTTGCAAAAGTTCGTTGCGATGTGCACGTTGTGGCAAGTCCGGGCACGACAGCAAGGATTGTAGTGATACTCCTTGCTGTTGCAACTGTAGTGGAAACCATGTCGCTTTTTCCAAGGACTGCCCTAAGTGGAAATTGGAAAAGCAAATCCAAAAGGTGAAGGTGGAAACCAAGGTTTCCTATCCCGAAGCGCGGAAGGCTGTAGAAGGGGAAACCCCATCTACACCTTCTGGGAAGACTTTCGCTAGTGTTGTTAAAGCTTCTACTAGATCAATAGAATGCCAGACCGACATTACTTGGCTGAAGCGAGTACCAACTCCGTCTTTAGCCTTATTATCACCTGAGGCAACTACATCTACATCATCAGCAACTCAGACGCCCCAGACTGAAAAGTCAAGTGCTGATGATAGTAGTGTTAGTCAGCTATCTAAAGACGTTCAGCCAAAGGGGACTGGTAAACAGTCCAGGGCAAAACGCAGTGAAAGTCTTCCCCATAATGACAAGCCTACAAAGAAACATGGATCCTCTTCCTCCAAAAGGGGAGGAAGGGATCTTTTGAAGTCTGCCATATCTGATAGTATAGATATGGAGGCTTCAGAGGTTGATGCGGAAGTCTTCAACCCCCCTTGCCGCAAACCTCGTAGTCCAATTAAACCACCCTGACGATGCATCCAAAAAATAATATTATACAATGGAATTGTCGAGTTTAAGTCATAATCTTAATGAAGTTCAGCTATTAATTCAACAATATAATCCGTTGGCTATTTGTCTCCAAGAGACATTCCTCAAACCAACGGATTTACATTTAGTGCCATTTAAACATTTTGTTTCCTACCACCATTATGGCACAGGTGATGATAAGGTCTCGGGGGGTGTTTCTATTATTGTCAATAGAAACATTGCCCAGTCCGAAATCACACTTAATTCTCCTCTGCAGGTAATTGCCGTGCGAGTAACACTCCACGTGCCTATTACCCTTTGCTCCATCTATTTGCCACCTAATTCAACTTTAAACCCTAGAGAATTGGATGACCTTGTTCCCCAGCTTCCTTCTCCTTGCATATTGCTTGGAGATTTCAATGGTCATCATTCTTTCTGGGGTAGTCCAGCTGATAATAGAGGAAAATTAATAGCTGACTTCATTTATGACAACGATCTTTGTATCTTTATTGACGAATCGCCTACATATTTCTGCTCAAGAACAAAAACCTTTTCTCATCTAGAGCTCACCATCTTTGTTCCAAGATTTTTCTTGGAGTGTCCATGACGATCTCTGCCACAGTGATCATTATCCTGTTATTCTACGGAATAATGGTCCTTCACCAGTAGACAGGCCACAAAGATGGAAACTCTCTAAAGCTAATTGGCCCCTCTTTGAGGCGCTTTGCATTTCTTCTTTTCCTCAACATGATCAAGATGAAGCAGAAGACCCGATGGAACTATTTACCACCATCTTACAAGATGTATCGGGTCAGGCGATTCGTAAAACCTCGGCAACTCCAAAACGATTTAAATAACCATGGTTTAATGAAGACTGCAAGACAGCACTGAAAGAACGTAATCGTGCTTTACGATTGCTTGAACGTGCTCCTTCCGATGACAACGTGGCCTCTTTTCGCATTGCACGGGCCAAAGCCAGGCGGACTATCCGCCAGGCAAAGAGGTCGTCATGGCAGGAGTACGTGTCAAGGATCAACAGTCGTACGTCTTCCATATTCCCCATATTTAGCCCTTAATTCAAGAAATTTCGACTTGAAGACGATCGAGCTTGTGTGTGACTTCTTATTGCTTGATACAAGCTATTCATAACATCCAGCTTGTGCACCCAATAATCGGAGATATTTACAAGCTCTCTGGGCCAAAAAAGGACATTGTCCTTTGTTGGCTTCTCAGTCACATGGACATACGGGGAAATGACAAGGCAGATGCGGCGGCTAAGGCTGCTTTGTCACTGCCTGTCTCCCCCTTGTCCTTGCCTTACACTGACTTTAAGTCGGTGATAAGGACTTTTATTTTGCAACGATGGCAGCAAAAATGGGATGCTGCAGATACAAACAAACTTCATGCCATCAAGCCTCTTTTGGGGGACTGGCCATCCTCTTATTGTGCCAACAGGAGAAATGAAGTTATTTTGTGTCGCTCTCGTCTTGGACATACTCACCTTACCAACTGTTACCTGCTCAAGCGAGAGCCTCAACCAGTCTGTGAGCATTGCCAGGTTCGCCTGACAGTGAAACACATTCTGATTGAGTGCACGCATCTCAAACCTATAAGATCTCAGCACTACCGTGCTAGATCCTTGTTTCATCTGTTTGCGCAACCTTCTCTTTATGAGATGGTTGTCGCGTTTTTAAACCAGACTAATCTGTATTATAAATTTTAAAATATATTTGTGTTATAGTTTTGTTTTTGCTATTTTGTTTTTAGCCCATATTGGGTTACAACCATTCTGTGATATAGTTTTTAGCATTGTTTTGTTGCCCTTTTTGGGGTTTCTGTGATAATTTTTATTTTAATGTATTGATTTTCTAGTTTTAATTTTTGTTTTTATTTTAAATCGTATTCATAAATCGTTTTATAAAAGTAGGAGTTATGGGGAATAAAAAATTTCAAATTGAGTGTGTAGATTTTGCCATGCTTAAGCCGAGAATATTTGTTCCCACGCTGGAATTTTGCCAGTTTGCTTGTATCAGGTACCAAAACATGGAACTTAAATGTTCGCGCCTGTTGCCGAGAATGTGACCTGTTTACTTATCATCTAAATATAAAGCCGGTATTGAACCAATCAAATGACGTTATTAAGATATATTACTCCGCCGATCGACCTTATAGTTCGGCATGAGGTCAACTCACTGTAAACAATGCTGCGACCGACAAAATAAAGTTTTTAATTCATCTCGTATCGAAAGATCCTGGGAAAATTCTTCAATTGTCGGAAACTAGTTGGACAAAAATTATATCTTATGCCAAAGAATGGATAAATCTGGAAGGGGAAGAAATGCACAAGGATGTGTTTGAAGGTAAGAAAACGAAAGTAAATATTTCATTGAACATTGCTTTGTTTACATTATTTTTTTTTTGGCTACCCGATGACATTTTCACTGTTTCAAAAATATAGAATACTTTTAAAGTATTTTTATTTGATGGTTCTTTTGTATTTTTAATAGGCAACCCACTCAAAGTGGATCCTGGTGATATAAAGGCATGAAATTTATCATAGGAGATCGGATTCTTGAAATTACATGGCGGCCATTGTTTTTTTTAATGCGAGAGCGGAATTCGGTGAAATTCTGTACTGAATATGTTTAATAAAACAGTATTCCCAATTGTAGGAAGCGTTGTCGAAGCATAGAAAATGTAAAGCTAAACCGAAAGTGTTATAATCGATTTACAGATAAGTCTAAATTAGGCAGGACGGTTAAAAGATCTGAACAGTCTACTTTCAAGGGTGGAAGAAAGGATGTTGTGAGCATTTTCTTTCATATTGTTATAAAATATAACCACAATTAGCTCATATTTTAATATGCTTATTTTTTAGGTTGGCTAAGGGAAGCTGTTTTAAGACACATCAGAGATAAAAACTGTGTGGCCTTGAAGTGCAATATCATGCTCCTTGTTACAGGCACTGTCTTCGTTTTAGTCGGCAGCAAGTACATCCAGGTGAGTTGGAGTATCCGAATGGTTTAATATGTGGTTCACTCATGTGTCATTAATGCCAGTTACTTATCAACCACTTTTGCTGTTTGTTGTTAAAAGTTGTGTCTGAATCTTTCTATGTATATGTGGCGTTAAATTTTTTTGATGAAGGACAGGCCTAATAAATAATTTATTGTCATTCTTTTCAGGTCCAGAAGTTGATGTTTACGAGAAAATATTTGATGCATTTATTGATATTGTAAGAAGAAGGATTTTATGATGGAAAGAAATTCTTAGAAAGTCCAGACTTTGAGATATATTTGTTGGAAGGAGCAGATATTTCAAATTACAGGTATGAATATTTTTGTTTTAAATTATATTATAATGATTATGATCATCGCACATCTTTCTCTTTTCTTTGTCTTAATTCTCCCACTCCTTGGACAGACAATTGTCCTGAACAGGATGATAGAACCCCTACAGGATCTTACATCTGAGCAATGATTGTGTTTTCCTTTTTTTCCAGTTCATTTGCTTTGAAGTTAATGTTGGAGCTGTTTTGAAGTGAAATGGTTTTTGTTGATGATATAACACAAGGCTATATTTTAGGAATTTTGCCATCTTTAAATGACACGTATATATGTAAACAGATAACCACTCGACATTCAGATGTTAATGTTTTGTACATGTTATATTCTGAGCTATGCTGTGAAGACAACAATACAGTGAAATGGAGGGACCATGCCCAACAACTGCTAATGATATATCTGCTTAAGTGGTTAAATCTATCATACTCTGAAAATCTGATGAACCGAGTCTAGACATAGATCATGTCCCATCGTCCATTCTAAAAAATATTTATTGTAAATGCCATAAAGATTGTGAAACAAAGACATGGTGATGATATTCTTCGAATGTTTCATGTACTGATTCGTGTTCTAGTGATAACTGTCAAAATTTGTAAACTCACTGGATCAGAAGAGATGGTTGAGATAGTTTCCTATGATGAAGGGATTTGATGTATTTTGTTTGTCTGTTAAAATGTGAAAATTTATAGTCTAAATTCAATTATTAGGTCATATTAAAGCTGCTACAATGAATGTATTCAGTGTTATCTCCCTTTATGTAATCTAGAAATATAGATTGGGAGGATTTGGCAATGTTCCCTTTCTATAAATTTAATCGGCTACAAGCTTTTATGCAAGTAGATATTGCTTGTTTTCCTGATAAGCCTATTTGATTGCATTTAAAGGGATAATAGGCGTTAGAACGAACATAAAATTTTAAGTTCACTCAAATTTGGACAATAACAGTGTAAATCCATCAGTGGACTTACCTATACATCAAAATCCCTCTAAAATCCGATAAATCCCCAAAATAGAGTAGTTAATCATAAAACGCTTGAGCCATCCATCAAGCGATTTTCAAATCGTGTAAATATAAAGGGACGTAACTCTAATATGTGAGTTTTCACGAGTCCTTGACCCCTACTGTTGAATTCCACAATGATGTTTTAGCGTTGATTTACCAGACGCTTTTATTCTCAAACTGAATGGAATCGTCGCTGGCTCACTTTTTTTTAAAATTCCGAATATATTTTTATTGTGGCTTTTTAAAATTTGGTAAAGTGTGGGATGCATCATTATTTAACTAATAGTCAATATGAAACACAAATATAAGCCGTAGGACGAGTGTATTCTAACGCCTATTATCCCTTTAAGACAAAATATTTTTAGACGGAAATTTGTTTCCTTTATTGCGCGTTCTGCGGATTTCAGCATTTTATTACGAAATCATGTATTTTTATGAACTGATTAATTGCACCAGTAGAATCTATATCATATATCCAACAATTCCTGAAAATTTCATGCTTCCCCAAGTTGCAGATGTATTTTTATAGCTAGGTGAAAATCATAAAATGTGAAGGGAGTAAGACAAAAGTGCGCATCTTTAAAGCCTGAAAAATGAAGTTGTGGCACTTTCTGAAAGTGGGAACATTATTTTTAGTATGCTACAACATATATGAAGAGATCCCAGGTGAAAAAAAGTAGTCTCCAGGTTGTGCTACAAAAAGTCATTTTTAAGCACATTTTACAGTCACAGTCCACGGCCTATGAGGATCTGGATCTGTTGGATGATTTTTTTCTTTTCTTATCTGAAATTAGAAAAAAATAAAATAACCGGCCCAATGGGCAAAAAGTATAGTACCTGTTAAGTACAGATTGTTTTTAGTTTGATATGAACAAGGTTGTCATTTAAGTTCTGATTTTTTCAATATGCCACTATCATTTTCTGTTTATAGACCTGAGGAAATTTCTCTTGAAGACTCTTATAATGGGCTTGAACTATCTATCAAATGGATAAAGGGGTTATACCCCACGTTCCCACTATGCCATGAAAGGGTTCGCGTATGGCAGGGCGAATCGTTTGCCCATGGCAGTACCTGAGGTCTGTAGAATGTTTTACCATTAAATGTGAAATCATTACGGCTAAGACAAATCTCTAAAAGCTGTAGAATTGCATTGTCGGGTCTGTCTGGATCTTGGTCTCTATCAAAAGCTTTGTGAACTGCCATTAGGCCAGTAGTGTTGTCGATATTGGTGTACATAGAAGTTACGTCTATTGAAATTAGAATAGCATTTGAAGGGACTTGAAGGTTTTTTATTTTATTGACAAAGTCAGTTGTGTCCTTAAGGTAGGCTCGATGTTGACATGCTAGTGGTAGTAAGAAATGATCGATGTATTCTGACACTGCATAAGACTCACTACCACAGTCAGAGATAATCGGGCGGCCTTTAGGGATTCTATTAGGCATGAACCAATCCTTGGTAGGATTCTTATGAATTTTCGGCAAAGTGTATAAGTGTCTCTCGCGGCAATCAGGTTTGGCAGAAAGATAGTCATATTGTTTCTGTTTTAAATGACTTGTTTTAACTAAGTCGGCAAGAATATTGTTTATCATATTAGCAGTTTCTTTAAAAATCGGCTCCGGTAAAATTGCATAGTGTTTAGGATTATTCAATTGATGCTCTGCTTCTGCAATATAATCTTCCCTATTTAATATAACGCAACATGAACCTTTGTCACTCTTTTTAATTACAATGCTATCGTCTTTTTTTAAGTAAATTAAACGCTTCACGTTTTACTCGCGTGAGATTAGGCTTCTCGTGTGTTATGAAAAGATTTGATATTTGGTTATTCATACTCGCGGCAATCAGGTTTGGCAGAAAGATAGTCATATCGTTTCTGTTTTAAAATTACTTGTTTTAACTAAGTTGGCAAGAATATTGTTTATCATATTAGCAGTTTCTTTAAAAATCGGCTCCAGTAAAATTGCATAGTGTTTAGGATTATTCAATTGATTCTCTAATTCTGCAAAATAATCTTCCCTATTTAATATAACGCAACATGAACCTTTGTCACTCTTTTTAATTACAATGCTATCGTCTTTTTAAAGTTAATTAAACGCTTCACGTTCTACTCGCGTGAGATTAGGCTTCTCGTGTGTTATGAAAAGATTTGATATTTGGTTATTCATACTTGTAAACACATTTAATATTTCTGGATGGATGGCGGTTTTAGGTGGTTTCCACGTGGATTTAGGAATAAAAACATTGTTCTCGCAACGCGTGGAGGGTGGTTTCGAAAAAAGTATGTACAACTGAAATTTCGTTGAAATCGTTCAATAGACGGTTGAAGATAATCAAGGTTAGGTAATTTAGGAGTCGGAATAAATTTTAGTCCAAGGTCTAAGATTGAATGCTGTAGGGGTGTGAGAATTTTTCGGCTTAAGTTCACGACGGTTTTGCCTAACGGCCTCTCAATATTTTTATCCCCAGTAGTTAGTTTAAAGACTTACCCGGTGCTTGAAGCTGGCGTATCCAAAACAAGTTTATTTGTTGGCTGTTTCCGGAGACCAATGAAGATTTGCAGCAGTTCTAACTATATATGTTACCATTGTGGCTACTTCAGGGTAAGGTTGAGGGTTTGCAACTGTTTTAACTATATATGTTACCATTTTGGCTACTTTAGGGTTAGGTTAAGGGTTTGCAACAATTCTAATTATATGTTACCTTTGTGACTACTTTAGGATAAGGTTCACGTTTTGCAACAGCTCTAACTATAAAATAATGTTTCTACAGTTTCAATTATTAGAAAAATAGCAAGTGATGCTACAAAACCTGTCTATTATTAGAAAAGTAGAAACAATTGCAACAATAGCAGCTATTTCAGATTTATGTGGAGAGAAAATAACAGAATAGTGCACGTTAGAAAACAATGTTTCTACAGGTACAATTACTAGAAAAAAAGCAAGGGTTGCTACAAAACCTTTCTATTATTAGAAGAATAGAAAAAAAAGAAAGTATTGCAACAATAGCAGCCATTTCAGATTTATGTGGAGAGAAAATAGCACACGTTAGAAAACAAGGTTTCTACAGTTTCAATTATTAGAAAAATAGCATGGGTAGTAGTATTAGAGCTTACAGATATCTGTCACCCCTCCGCTTCGCTCCGAGCTACCGGATATCTGTAAGCTCTAATACTACTATTTGACCACCCGCCCTCCCTTCTTAATAACCAAAAATGTGTTTAATAAACATTCACTCTCCTACTTCATAATATATAATAAATAAATTCTTCTGCTACATTAGTAAATTGTTTAATCAATATTCTCTATACCAAGACATCTAGTTTATTTACTGCGTAGTAGCTTGCACTCAGTTTAGGAAACCATTTTGAAGGTGGTGGTAATTGACGAGTTAACGTTTGCTTCCAGCAATTGCTGATATCGCAAACTAGGTAGTTGCACTTTGGTGGTCGTTGGTAGTGGATTTAGAATCCATAGGATGATTTAGAAAACTGTTGGTTTGGTGGTGGTTTGAGAAATCGTACGATCTGGTCGGAACGAATGTCATGGCGGTGAAACTCGGCCCTGGATGGTGTGGCGTGAGTGACCCAGTCTTCTACATTCTTCCATTCTTCTTCTTATGATCATGGTGGTTGTTGTTGGTGGTTGTTGGTTTGGTTTGGTTTGATTTTCTTTCCGTGCTTGGAAGAGTTGAAGACCTAAAAGAAAGAAGAAAAGGAGACTTGAGAAAGGAGAGAAGAAGAGAAGAAAGCTTTCACAAAAAAAGAAAAAAAAAAGAAAAAAAGAAGAGGATGTTCTCTTTTGTTTCTGCTATGAAACTTGTTTTGAAAATTGATTATTTTTTAAAGTTTTAAAAGAAACTTAGGTTATCTGTTAAAAACAGATGTGGTAATAAATTGGTAGATTAGTTCCATTATTTTGTACCAGTGGTCCGTGGGTGGAGCCAAAATATTTTGTATGGTGATTGGTATGCCGTTGGTTTCCAGGTAGTCCGTCAATGTCTTACGAGATGGTTTTAATTCGGTGCATTGAATGAGAAGATGCGTCCTGGTGGCGACTTGTCCGCATCGGCATTTAATGGCACTGAATTGATGGTCTCGTAGGACGTGGTTGGTGCGTAGCCAGCTTGCAGATGGCTACAGATGGGTGGTTGATTTTGGTTTGGTTTTGGTTTCTTCGGATCAATCTGGTATCTATCAGTGTTGAGGTTCTTTAGCATGTCGGCCCATTTCTGGTTGATCTTGGCGGACACGAGGCTACGAAATTCTTCATAAGAGAAATCTACAGGCTCGATGTGCTCAAGACTCAAGCTGTCCTTGGCAATACGGTCAGCTTGTTCGTTTCTTGGGATGAAGACGTGCGACGGGATCCATGATAGTTCGATCTGGTGGTTGTTGTTGGTTTGGTAGTTGTGGATCATACTTCGGATATCAGTTAGAACTTCTGACCTGCAATTAGAAAATTTGTTAGAAATAGACTGAAGGCTACTTAATGAGTCAGATAAGATTACGACTGGTTCTTTGTAGTTACGGGATAGCCATACTATGGCGTCCCTAATGGCAAGTAGTTCTGCAGTGAACACTGAGCAGTGAGGAGGTATCCTTTTACCAACTTTGATGCCTTTTGCCGGTATGGACAAACCGTAACCTGAAGCCGTGCTACTTTTGGAGCAATCGGTGTAGATCTTCAAATGGTTGGCGAACTTGGAGTCGATGAGGTCAAGAGCGTGAGCTCTTGCTGCTACTGGGTTCACGTGCTTGTTGGTGGACTGGATCAGCTCGGTGTTGACTGTTGGATTGGTAACCTTCCAAAAGGGAGTATCTGATAGGTGTCGTTGGCTGATGGTTACTTGATCGAGCTGGTGCTCTCTCAAGAGATCAGTAGTGGCTTGTCCGTACGAGATACCCCGATTTATCTGGTTCTTTCCGACACGAATGAATCTTTTGATGCTTGAATACGTTGGAGAGCTGACAGACAAATACTGAAGTTTTCCCCAGAATTTGAGATAGAGTTCCTCCCTCCGAAGTTTCTCTCCCGCCTCCTGAAGTATTGCTTCATTCTTTGTACCGATAACTGCCCTGGTGGCAATACGTATGGCTTTCATCTGTAGAGTGTCCAATTTCTTCAGAGTGGTATTACAGGCTGTACCATAGGCGATACAACCTTAATCTATAACTGAGCGAACCAGTGACCTGTATATCATCATTAAAGCTTCTCTGTTTGCTCCCCATGTGGTACCTGAAACATAACGCATAACATTTAAGATTTTCGATGATCGATGACAAATATATAATATCTTAGGTCAATACCGTTGTGGTCCGTTCGCCTGCTGCAGAGCATCCCGACGGTTTTAGCTTACGAAATAATGAAGCCCCATTTGGCAACTTGGTTCAGAGCAGTTTGCATGCGAGTTTTCACGGTGTTGAGGTTATTGTGACCTGTCCATAGGGAACTATCATCTGCATATAAGGCCGTGCTAACCGATTGGTCCTTACTATGCACATAGTCCCTAGCAAGATCGTTTATCATGATGCTGAAAAGGTAGGGCTGATAACAGATCCTTGGGGGGTTCCATTTTCCAAAGAGTGCTTCTCACTGATGGAATTGGCGACGTTGACCTGTATCTGGCGATCCACCGGAAAATACGCCCCTTGATGCCAAGATTGCTAAGTTTAAAAAGTAAACCATCGACCCATACTAAGTCGAAGGCTTTGGATAAATCCAGAAATACTGCACTGAAGTAATTCTTCTTTCCTAGGTGGGCAGCGATGTCATTTTGAAGTCGAATGATTTGATTCATTGTTGACCGTTTCTCTCTGTAGCCGCTTTGGTTAGGATCGATGAAACCATTTAGTTCACAGTGGTATCTAAGTCTATTGTTGACCATCGTCTCAAATATTTTACATAGAGTCGAGGTTAGAGAAATAGGCCCGTATGAACTGCATTGATGTCTGTCCTTTTGCGGTTTTGGTAGAGGTATTTCCAACTTTCAGGAATTGTACCATTATACCATGACTTGTTGAATAGTTCAAAGAGAACGAAAGATGCTTCCATTGGTAACTCCTTTAACATGCTGTACTTGATGTTGTCTTCACCAGAGGCGCTGTCCTTAGTACGCAGTACGTTCTTCAGCTCGTCGAGGGTAAACGGAGCATTGATGCCCCGTTCATCTTCTTGTGGTGAGTGGTGAATTGGGGTTTGGTTGGTGTAGAAGGCCTTCTTATTCTTCAGAAATTCTTTGGTATGGTTGGTATCAGAGCTGCCGTCAGCATAACACTTGGCTAACAAATTGGCTTTTCCTTCGTTGCTGTATTCTGTGGTGTCCCTGTAAGATAAATAAGGAATGGAAGATTTAGATTTTTTACCGAGCATAGAGCCAATTTTGCCCCAGACATATTTTAAGTCCTCTCATTTAATGAGTTGCAGAACTCATGCCAGTGCTTTGTTTTTATTCATGTAACAAAGCAGCTGTAGTAGCCTTGACCTCCAAATAATCTGCCTTGGTATCACGGTTCAACTTCCTCTGGTGTCGACGTGGAGCTTTCTACCACGAATTAGGTGCCGTACGTACAATGCCATACTTAGTCCGGGGTATGGAGTCCATCAGTTATAACCTGTGTTAACTTCCCAGAGAAAACGTTGACATCCTCGTCCTTGGCTAAGTCAAGCCTAGAGTGCGTGAAGTGGCGCTTGTAAAAGTCCCAGTTTGCCTTACCTTGACATTTGATTTTCTCTTTCATAATGTTACAAGATAATGTAGTCTCGATAATAACGTGGTCACTTCCAAGGCTTTCACTGGTTGTTTCCCACGTGCAGTCCTTAGCTAACCGACTTCTTACTAGAGTGAGATCGAGATGCGAACCAACAGGACCTTGAGTACCAACATAAGTTAATACTACTATCATTTAAACAGACCAGGTCCTTGGCTTCAATGAATTCAGCAACTTGTCCACCATTAGTGTCAGTTGGCGAGCCCCACAATATGTGTTTGGCGTTGAAGTCACCAAGCACATCACTGTCGGTCCCGGGCAACTGGTCGTAAACATACTGATATTCACTGAATCGTTGAGGACTGCCGGTGAGAACAGGTCGATAAATGTTGAGGATAGAAAAAACCTTTGACTTGTCGGTAAAGGATACCGCCTGTGCCTCTAGAGGTAAGATTGTTTTCAGATGCACTTCATAGTGGGTAACACCATTCTTGACTTGATTCTTGGCCAGACCTCCACCACTTCGATGGTCGAGAGCATTGGATCTGTCCTGCCTGATGAGAGTATAACCACTGATGATGGGATGTTTATTCTGTGAACCAATCTTTGACTCCTGTAGAAAGACGGCATCATACTGCTTCTCCTGTAGTATCTTCTCCAGTTCAGACTTGCGTGGGCAAGCAGTTAATCCATTTATGTTGAGCTGTATAAACCTGAAAGTGAATGAAAAAGATTAGTGACTTTATGAAAAAATGAGTTTAACATGGGGTTTGGGGTGTCACGAAGACCTCTACGTCCATGTCCGTCACTGAGAGAGTAGGCAATGTTCTAGTAAGCGAAAACATGCGAAAACTCGAATGTAATATACTTAATTTCATGTAAAAAATGTCCCAAACAATATATCGGGGAAACAAAGAACAAATTACGCACTCGTTTTAATGCTCACAAATCAGATATTAAATTTAAAAAAGACAAGCCTGTTTCTAACCATTTCAATCTTGACGACCTCACCCTAACCCCAATTAAGCGCATAGAAATCGACTTGCCCGAAGATAAAACTACCAAATTCCGTCAATCTAGAGAAGCCCATTGGATTGAGACATTGAATACAGCAAGACCCATAGGACTTAATATTCACCACAGTTAATACAACCAGTAATAAAGCAAGTAAGATAGTTCAAACCCATTATAAGAGTATTCAAGAGAAATTTCCTCATGTCTATAAACAGAAAATGATAGTGGCATATTCAAAAAATCAGAACTTAAATGACAACCTTGTTCATAGCAAACTAAAAATAATCTGTACTTAACAGATACTATACTCCTCGCCCATCGGGCGAGTTATTTTATTTTTTCTAATTTCAGATCAGAAGAGAAGAAAATCATCCAACAGATCCAGATCCCAATTTCTCAATAAGATATTTGTTCCACCCTAGGCCTGTACATTTGGGAGATTCAATCCCTCCCTTCCCCGAAACCAAATTATCAAATCTACTATATTTAAAATATGGGATTGATTTAAAAGCATGAAAAGGAAAAGTTCAATTACACTGGCGATGGTTTCTTCTCTGGATTGATGTCCGTTATACCAAACGTTACATCCTTTGTAACTAAAAACAAAGACCTTATATCCTCGGGGGCGAAAGCGTCAGTCCGGCAGGCAGCGAGTTCAATTCAAATCTATCCAACAAAAAAATGAATTAGATGAATTGCGCAAAATAAGAGAGCTCAGACATAATGCGAAACATGGAAAAGAATTTAAGGTGTTTGGATAAAGCCTAAATCCTGTTATGTAAAAATTGCAAAACTTGACCCGATCTTTCAACTTTATGAACCAATAGAATATACATTCAATAAGAAAAAAGAAGACTACATCATTATATCTCCAACTGTTGGGCCCAAATCTCAGATTAATGACGGAGGTAGAGTCACATTTGAAATCAATTCGTTGTCCAATTGGTTACTTCTTTCCGACGCTTACTTCCGCTGTAATTTCAAAATTAAATATGGAGCCCCCAACCAAAATCGTGTGCCTCAGTAGAATGTGACCTTGGAAAACAATTTCTTCCCCTCTTTATTCAGCGAAATGGTTTTAGAAGCCGGTTCAAATATACTGAAACAATCAAACATCCAGGTGAGTTTGACACGATGCTTAAAACTCTTTTTCCCAAAAATTATACAACGGCATCGGGTTGGATGCCAGACACGGGAGATGGGGGAATACAATCTCAACAAGAAAATTTACAAGCAGACGACAACCTGGCGGCAGTTAGAACTACTGTTAACAATTTGATCAATATCACAAAATTTCAAAATAATGAAGGTTATAAAAAGAGGGTTGTATTTTACAATAAACCTATAGATAGAAATAGCTGGGGTTCGTATATAAACTGGAAATTATATCCCCTCTTTGGATTACTTGAGCACAGAAAAGTTTACATTGGTCTACCCTTCAAAATCCATCTTCAAAGATTAATAAATAACGATAGAATATTTTTTGGAGAAAACAATTCAAATGCTAAATTAGAAATAACCGATATCCAATTATACGTGCCAGTAATAACCCCAACAATCGAAGTAGAAACGAGACTTCTTAGTAGTTTGAAAAAAGATATTGAAATAGCATTTTTAAGAAGAAATACGATTGGATCGATAACAATCACAGGGGAGAATTTCACATGGCAAGTGACAAATACCACAAAACCAGCGAGATATTTAATACTTGGTTTCAAAAATCTTCCAGATTCACAAACAAACAACAACAACCTTTTTAAAGTAGCCGGTGACAACTTTGGAGATCCTAAAATAAAAAGGGTTCAATAAAATTATCACAATCAACCTTTCAAAATTGACTCAGATATAAAGGATTATAATGAGTTGTATAGAAACTATAAGCTTATGAGCGAATTATTTGGAAATATACCACAGTTTAATTATATCGACTTAGTTTTGATCTCTCTGCTGATAAAGAAGATTTGTTCAAAACAGGCGTACAGTTGTCTGTATACATCGAAAAACAGCTGGAGATATGGTAGGGTATTGTCTCTTGTTGGAGGAATCTCGTCATATCATAAATATAATGGATAGAAAGATGAATAGAATTGAATAAGTTTCTAACTTTAAAAAAAAAACAGAAGTTTTAGTCGCTAAAATATTAGAATCAATCGAAAATGGGAAACCGAAAACAATTACTTATAATGGTATAAAGATACATATTTCACAATCGGTTATTAACAAACTAAAAAAAAAATAAAGTACTGGACAATATTAATTATAATGAAATAGACAAGAAAACTAAAGAAGGTGTGTTTCTGTTTCTTCTCCCATTAATTTTCGGAGGATTAGCAGCTGCAGGTGCTGTTGCCGGTGGTGCAAGTGGAATAGCTTCAGCGGTAAATAAGAAAAAAGCAGAAGAAGCTGAAGCCAGAGAAAAACGTAGACATAATTTAGAAATGGAAAAATTAGCAAAAGGTTCTGGGATAAAGGATATCTTAGCAAGTGTTAAACAATTTAATCACGCAACCAAGAAAACAGTAAAAGAAGGTTTGTCTAAGTTAATTGATCAAATCGATACGGGTGAATCTGAGATTCAAAAAGAAGGAGAGGGAGTAATACTTAAACACATTCGCAGTGGTGATGGTATATTTCTTTCAAAATATAAAGGAGAAGGTATTGTATTAAATCCTCATTAAAAAAAATGGTTGCAAAATTTAAACATTCAGATAGGTTTCCACAAAATCCAATGTTAATGTGTATTGTTGGTCAATCAGGATCAGGTAAAACTCACCTCTTATTTAAGATGTTAACAACACCCAAATTATCAGATTTCAATTCCCTTTACATTTATACATCAACTCCAGATCAATAATATTATCAATTTCTGCAAGCCTTAGAATATTTACAAAAAGATGACATACAGCAAATATTTTGAATTTATGAAAACGATGAAGATCTACAAAATGACAAAACACCTAAAGAATTTATAAATTATTGTATTAAAAAAAACAACCCATCATTAACACCTACTGATATTCATGTTTTACTAACCAAAAATGTGAATGATTTAGATTTGTCTAATATCGGCAAGAAAAGGAAAAACCTGATCATTTTCGATGATTGCGTAGCACAATCAAACCAAAACCAAACAGTTCAACAAGAATTCTTTATTAAAGGAAGACATCACAATTGTCATTGTATATACCAATCTCAATCATATTATGGAATGGACGGAATGTTTATTAGAAATAACGTTAATTGTTTTATTTTGTTTGAATTAAACGATAAAGGTCTATCTCAAATACTCCAATCAATAATTCATGGTATGGAGAAAGATGAATTTAAAAAACTTTGTAGAAGACAATGGAACAATCCTGACGATCATTGATATATCTTTGTTAATACAAGAAAACCAGCTGGACAAAAAGTTATGACAAATATTTGTAATTAAAAAATGACTGATTGGAATAAAATATTAAAGAGAAATAAAGAATACATTAAAACTAAAGATAAAATAAAATCTAAAATTGAAGACAGAAGATTGTCACAAATGGTAATGGAGTAGAATTTATCGATTTTATTTAAGCCTCTTTTTAAACCACAAGAAAATGTTCCTCCTATAGAAAATGTCCCAGAAAATGAATTTATTATAAAATCACTTGATGATATAAAACGATATTTTTCAAATCCCAACCCAACTTTACCCAAATCTATTAAACCAGTTGTGGATGTTTATGTGTTATTATTCAATGGCTACAGAATATTGTTCGATCATCGTTACCCTCAATTCAAGATAGGTACAAAACCCTTTATATATAAATTAACACAAGGATTAATTGATTTGATTAACGGAGGAGACATTGCCATTGGGAATACAATGATTTGATATTTAAAACTTCTCCACGCTATTAAAAAAACAGGAGCTCTAACAAATAGATTGAAAGAAGTAGACCTACATATCAGAACCATGAAGTTGGTGAATCGGATGAATGTGGTGAAAATAATCCAATCATAGAAGAAATAGACGAATTCCATAATTTGATATCTGGAGAAGGAATAACTTTTTAATCAGATGATCCCCAACAATTACTTAACAGACTTAATGTAATTATTGAAGCAATGAAACATGGACATCAATCTGATTCAAATGAAATCCATGCTATTTTAAAAAGATTATTAGAAAAGGGAATTATAAATAAAGACGATTATATACATGTTATAAAAAATGGATGAAGAATTTTTCATAACATCAAAATAAGATAAACCCTAGATTATGAATGTGAACTAGATCCAAATAAAAACTATAAGTTAGGACTAAAATATTTTTTCAGTTTACAATTCAATAAGAAATGTTAGTGAACAGAATAACCATTTGAAAATTTATGAAGACAATGGAAGGACATTTAAATTATTAACATTATTACCAGGAAGTTATGAATATGTTTCCATCAACGAATTTATATCTCGCTTTTGTTGGAAGTCATATGATAGACCAAATATTGAATTCGAAGGTAATTTAAATCTGAACAAAATAAAACTAAATCTAAAAGACAAACATCAGTAGATTTCAATGTAAAAAACTCAATAAATGAATTATTTGGGTTTTAAAAAGAAATTGTATACCAAATCTACACTTGCTCCTTATAAAGCAAATATTGAAAACGACATCGATATTATCAATAGTCATTGTAATTTGGTTGATGGTGGATTTTTCAATAAAAACAAACAAAAAATCATTTTCAGTATTCCAACGTTTACAGTTCCAATCGGTTATAGAATAATAGAAAAACCGTTTCAAACAACATATCTTCCAATAAATACCACAGGTATTAAAGATATCAGTTTAGATATTAAAGACGTACATGGAAGATATTTAGATTTCTGTGAGGAAGAAATATGTATTCAATTACACCAAAAAAACAAAACAGGGAAACATACCGTCTGAAAAACCGATAAGGATTTATCTTCCATTCCATGGCACACCATCTCTCCAGATTCAAAGAATATTCAAAAAGCAAGCCAATATTGATACCATATTCACCAATTCACCGAGGATCCTATCAGCTAATGGCAGAATGAAACCAACAACACCATTACCCCCCAAAGGAAGTGTTTATCACATTGAATGCTCCTGTGGTGACTCTTACATTGGCGAATCTAAAAGACCTTTGAATATTCGATTAAAAGAACACAAAGCTCAAGCACAAAACAACAAATCAGCTGTTGCAACTCATCTAAAGGTCAACCAAAATCATACCATTAATTGGAACCAAGTGAAAGTACTAGAAGTTAACCAACATCAAGAGAAAACTAGACAATACTTAGAAGCAATTCATATCAAAATTCATAAACCTAAAATAAATCAAGACAATGGATTATGGATTCCCAAAATTTATGACAAACTTTTTGATTAATAGTAATTAATTCCAAGCAATGTTTATATAACTCAATTGATGTTTTTTTTTGATACCTTTTGCTTATTGTATTTGATCCTTGACTAATTCTATAATCTCTTTGAAGGGTTTCCCATTGTTACTTGTTAATATATAATGTACAACCTCATTTCCTTATTCATTGTACTTGACAACGATCAGTGAAATCTGTTCGAAACGTCGTAAATTTGTTATATTAAAAGTGATTGTTATCCATAGAAGTGTATAATTATTCAATTACATGTCTCCTCATCTTCATCCAAAATTATGTAATCGTAATCATCGAATTCGTAATTTTCAACCATATTTACTTTTATTTCTGTTTGGTGGTTTTCTTTTAATCAAATTCAAATTATGTTTGAATACTTTCTTTTGTTTATCTTTCGGAATGACCACACCGTCTGTAAAACTTTTTTTCCAAGGTTTATCGAATTCATTTTCAATATCTTTTCCATTGGCTAATTTAAGATAATCTTCCATCTATCCTTTAAAAGTTTTCTTTTCCACTAATTCTGCATTAGAAGTTAGAATGATATTGTATTTTACTTTTGGAGCTAAATATAAACCAAATATTATACCACCATCTCGATAATCATTCTTTCCTTCCTTTTCCATATTCCGTTTCAGAAGTTAATCCAGCTTGTTCCAATTTATCCCAAATCCTATCTGATATGTTTAAGCTATTGGTATCAGTATGATATATAATTATGGTTTTTAAAACCATCAATAACACGAATAAAATTATTCATTATTCGTTTGTTATGTGCTCAGATGAATGAACCCAAATGACTCGGAGTTAATCTTGTTTTTGTTGGTTTGATAATTTCAGGTTGTTCCTTTTCTTTTTTCACTATATATTGTTGTTTATTTACTTTTTCATAAATTTTTATATTTGAATCAAAATTTGTTTTAAGAGTTTCTTCAGACCATAAATGAAATTCTGTATTTATATCTTTCTGAACAATTTTTCCGTATAAGAATTACCCAGTAATTTCATACAATCACTGCCAACTAAATTTCCCAGTTGTTCATATTTGTTTCTTTCTTCCTTTAAAGTTAAAACATAGTCTTTAAAAGGAGGTGTTTTGAAATTTTCTTCATAGAGTATCCCATCTAATATTTTGATAACCGTTCCACCAGCTCGAACAATTTCCAGTATGTCAACAGAAGTGAGAACGTCATTACAAAAACCATTTCTAAATCTTATCTTATCACCATATTTTGTTTGAGGTTTATCATCCTCTATAACAGTGTAAGTTATTTTGTCTTTGGCTGGTATTGGTTGAAAAAACATATTTTTTGGATACTCAAACCAAACAGGTAAAATAGCACACCTTGGTCTAAATTGTTAATTATTGAAAAGCTTTACAAATTCTTCCTTTTCATAATCTTTTAAAGCTCTTGCTGATTCAGCTTTTGGGTATTCACCATCACACATAGCAGAGGCATAAAGACCGTTAGCGTCAAATGCCATTAATTTAGAACAAGAGATTTTCTTCAACTCTTCATTAAAATCTTTAGTAGACTCTTGGTATTTTTGAATAACTCGATGATATCAGAATCAGTTGTATTTAAATGATGTTGTAGTACTTTACAAATTTCATCTAATCTATCCGATTCGAATTATATTATGTTTGCAGAAACTCTACCTCCTTTAACAGAACGTCTGACATAATGTCTGATGAACGGATCGACATGAGAATATACTTTTTCTCCTTTATACAGATGATACCAACCTTTAAGAGATAAGGCAGGGGCTGTTAAATTATTTATTACACTTTGATTTATCATATGAAGATGAGGAAACGTGTAATTGAATACATATTTCTTCCTTGCCAAAATCTAAATATCTTCCATATCCATCTTTTAAATCTAAATTGATATCTTTAATACCTGTGATATTTATTGGAAGATATGTTGTTTGAAACGGTTTTTCTATTATTCTATAACCGATTGGAACTGTAAACTTTGGAATACTAAAAATGATTTGTTGTTTGTTTTTATTGAAAAATCCACCATCAACCAAATTACAATGAATATTTATAATATCAATGTCGTTTTCAATATTTACTTTATAAGGAGCAAGTGTAGATTTGGTATACAATTTCTTTTCAAAGCCTAATAATTCATTTATTGAGTTTTCTACAATGAAATCTACTACTTGATGTTTGTCTTTTAGATTTAGTTTTATTTTGTTCAGATTTAAATTACCTTCGAATTCAATATTTGGTTTGTCCTTATGACTTCCAACAAATTGAGATATAAATTCGTTTATGGAAACATATTCATAACTTCCTGGTAATAATGTTAATTATTTAAATGTTCTTCCATTGTCTTTAGAAATTTTCAATCGGTTATTCTGTTCACTAACATTTCTTATTGAATTGTAAACTGAAAAATATTTTAGTCCTAACTTATAGTTTTTATTTGGATCGAGTTCCCATTCATAATCTAGGGTTAATCTTTTTATCGAGGACTTAGATGTTATTATGAAAAATTCTTCATCCATTTTTTATAACATGTATATAATTGTGGCTACGGTTTTATTTTTATAATTTCTCACCTATACTTAATTGTTGTGGTCTGTAGCTTGAGTGTCTAAATAATCTTGGCTACTTTTAAGTTAAATCTTGAGTCTGGTTAATATTGATAATACTTCCTGTTTATGCAGGCTCATCTATTTCTTCTACGATTGGATTTTCTTCCCAATATTCATCTGGTTCATCAACTTCATTCATGGCTCTGATATGTAGCTCAACTTCTTTCAATCTATTTGTTAGAGCTCATGTTTTTTTAATAGCGTGAAGAAGTTTTAAATATTCTATCAAATCATTGTATTCCCCAATGGCAATGTCTCCGTTAATCAAATCCGTTAATCAAATCAATTAATCCTTGTGTTAATTTTTATCCAAAGGGTTTTGTATCTATCTTGAATTGAGGGTAACGATGATCGAACAATATTCGATAACCATTGAATAATAACCCATAATCATCCACAACTGGTTTAATAGACTTTGGTAAAGTTGGGTCAGGATTTGAAAAATATCGTTTTATATCATCAAGTGATTTTATAATAAATTCATTTGTATTTTCTAGTTCTAAAGGTGGAACATTTTCTATAGCAGGAACATTTTCTTGTTGTTTTAATAGAGGTTTAAATAAAGTTGATAAACTCTCCTCCATTCCCATTTGCGATAATCTTATATCTTCAATTTTAGATTTTATTTTATTTTTAGTTTTAATGTATTCTTTGTTTCTCTTTAATATTTTATTCCAATCAGTCATTTTTTAATTACAAATATTTCTCATAACTTTTTGTCCAGCTGGTTTTCTTGTATTTACAAAGATATATCCATGATCGTCAGGATTGTTCCATTGTCTTCTACAAAGTTTTCTAAATTCATCTTTCTCCATACCATGAATTATTGATTGGAGTATTTGAGATAGATCTTTATCGTTTAATTCAAACAAAATAAAACAATTAGCGTTCTTTCTAATAAACATTCCGCCCATTCCATAAAATGATTGAGATTGGTATATACAATGACAATTGTGATGTCTTCCTTTAGTAAAGGATTCTTGTTGAACTGTTTGGTTTAATTGTGCTACGCAATCATCGAAAATGATCAGGTTTTTCCTTTTCTTGTCGATATTAGCAGTTGGTGTTAATGATGGGTTGTTTTCTTTTATACAATAATTTATAAATTCTTCAGCAGTTTTGTCATTTTGAAGATCTTCATACTGTTCATAAATTCGAAATATTTGCTGTATGTCTTCTTTTTGTAAATATTCTAAGTCTTTCAGAAATTGATAATATAATTGATCTGAAGTTGATGTATAAATGCAAAGGGAATTAAAATCTAATAATTTGGGTGTTGTTAACATCTTAAATAAGAGGTGAGTTTTTCCTGATCCTGATTGACCAACAATACACATTAACATTGGATTTTGTGGAAACCTATCTGAATGTTTAAATTTTGTAGCCATTTTTTTAATGAGGATTTAATACAATACCTTCTCATTTATATTTTGAAAGAAATAAACCATCACCACTGCGAATGTGTTTAAGTATTAATCCCTCTCCTTCTTTTTGAATCTCAGTTTCACCCGTATCGATTTGATCAATTAATTTAGACAAACCTTCTTTTACTGTTTTCTTGGTTGCGTGATTGAATTGTTTAACACTGGCTAAGATATCCTTGATCCCAGAACCTTTTGCCAATTTTTCCATTTATAAATTATGTCTACGTTTTTCTCTGGCTTCAGCTTCTTCTGCTTTTTTCTTATTTACCGCTGAAACTATACCACTTGCACCACCGGCAACAGCACCTGCAGCTGCTAATCCACCGAAAATTAACGGGAGAAGAAATAGAAACCCACCTTCTTTAGCTTGCTTGTCTATTTCATTATAATTAATATTGTCCCGTACTTTATGATTTTTTAGTTTGTTAATCACCTATTATGATTTTTTAGTTTGTTAATCACCGATTGTGAAATGTGTATCTTTATACCATTATAAGTAATTGTTTTCGGTTTTCCATTTTCGATTGATTCTAATATTTTAGTGACTAAAACTTCTGGTTTCATTTTTAAAGTTAGAAATTTATTCAATTCTATTCATCTTTCTATCCATAATATTTATGATATGACGAGATTCCTCCAACAAGAGACAATACCCTACCATATCTCCAGCTGTTTTTTCAATATATACAGACAACTGTACGCCTGAACAAATCTTCTTTATGAGCAGAGAGATCAAAACAAAATATAGGATAATTTAAAACAAAATCGAAATAATTAAACTGTGGTACATTTCCAAATAATTCACTCATAAGCTTATAGTTTCTATACAACTCATTAAAATCCTTTATATCAGAATTAATTTTCAAAGGTTGATTTGGATAATTTTCATTGTTTAATCTTTTTATTTTAGGATCTCCAAAGTTGTCACCGGTTATTTTAAAAAGGTTGTTGTTGTTCGTTTGTGAATCTGGAAGATTTTTGAAACCATGTATTAAATATCTCGCTGATTTACTGGTATTCGTCACTTGCCATGTGAAATTCTCCCCTGTGATTGTTATCGATCCAATCGTATTTCTTCTTAAAAATGCTATTTCAATAACTTTTTTCAAACTACTAAGAAGTCTTGTTTCTACTTCGATTGTTGGGGTTATTACTGGCACGTATAATTGGATATCGGTTATTTCTAATTTAGCATTTGAATTGTTTTCTCCAAAAAATATTCTATAGTTATTTATTAATCTTTGAAGATGGATTTTGAAGGGTAGACCAATGTAAACTTTCCTGTGCTCAAGTAATCCAGAGACTCCAGTTTATATACGAACCCCAGCTATTTCTATCAATAGGTTTATTGTAAAATACAACCCTCTGTTTATAAACTTCATTATTTTGAAATTTTGTGATATTGATCAAATTGTTAACACTAGTTCTGACTGCCGCCAGGTTGGCGTCTGCTGCTACATTTTCTTGTTGAGATTGTATTTCCCCATCTCCCGTGCCTGGCATCCAACCAGATGCCGTTGTATAATTTTTTGGATATAAAAGAGGTTTTAAGCATTGTGTCAAACTCACCTGGGTGTTTGATTGTTTCAATTATATTTGAACCGGCTTCTAAAACCATTTCACTGAATAAAGAGGGGAAGAAATTGTTTTCTAATTTTACCTTCTGCTGGGGGAAACGATTTTGATTGGAGGCTCCATCGTTTATTTTGAAATCACAGCGGAAGTAAGCGTCGGAAAGAAGTAACCAATTGGACAACGAATTGATTTCAAATGTGACTCTACCTCCGTCATTAATCTGGGATTTGGACCCAACAGTTGGAGATATAATGATGTAGTCTTCTTTTTTCTTATTGAATGTATATTCTATTGGTTCATAAAGTTGAAGGATCGGGTGAAGTTTTGCCATTTTTACATAACAGGATTTAGGCTTTATCCCAACACCTTAAATCCTTTTCCGTGTTTCGCATTATGTCTGAGTTCTCTTATTTTGCACAATTCATCTAATTCATTATTTTGTTGGACAGATTTGCTAATTGTACTCGCTGCCTGCCCGACTGATGAAATCGCTTTAGCCCCAGAGGATATAAGGTCTTTGTTTTTAGTTACAAAGGATGTAACCTTTGGTATAAGGGACATCAATCCAGAGAAGAAACCATCTCCAGTGTAATTGAACTTTTCCTTTTCATGCTTTAAAATCAATCCCATATTTTTAATATAGTAGATTTGATAAAAGAAATACAACAAAAGAATTTTATTACAAGTATAAATAAATTCAAAGGTTCATAATCAATACAACATTATCATACATTATTATTAATAGTTCAACTCATAGTTACGGATGTTCATATTAGGTTGTTGTTCAAATACGCAGTCTCAGAGGAATGATATTCCTGTTTTATGTTAAGAAGTTACTCCAATACGCAGTCTCAAACCAATACTCCAATGCGCAGTCTCAGAGGAATGATATTTCTATTTTATGTTAATAAGATACTCTAATACGCAGTCTCCGAGGAATGATATTCCTTTTCTATGTTAATAAGATCACATGGTACATTACACATATTTCTGAGTCAATACATTATTGATTTTTCATAGCATCTGGTGGAATACTTGCCACGTAACCTGACTCACCTTTCTAAACAGAATCTCGAACTGTTTTGGATAAGATTGATAAATATTTTCAAATCACATGAATTTCCAGAACGTTACTTCTTCAGAATTATTTTGAAACATTGTCCGATTTCTGAAACCATTCGTTCTAGTTTTACAATTGACAAACTTACGAAAATTTGATATAATTAAACTGTTAATATTAGATATAGATATTACATACCTTAATTAGATAATTGTCAAATATAATTCTTAATATTTTGTCCAAAGAATACTACACCTATAGATTCGAGAATCTTGAAGCATAGTTGAAGGGAGATAACAAGCTTTTTGTAGTCTTTGTTTTCTAGTCAATTGAGCAATATTAGGACTGGATGATCCTGTCTTCTAGACATATTACAAGATTATGATTAAGACTGGGAAAGGTCAACGTGTTTGTATGTATTTAACTATAATTCAATTAGAATTTGCTTGCATAAGACATAAGTAAGACCCCGTGTACATCTCGAGCCTAAGCCCTTACTTAATATAAGCTGATCCCTGCAAAATGAAACTAAGACGAAAGAGGGTTGGAATATTTTATTTATTTCAATAAACAATATAAACATAAACATACATAATGTACAACAATGATTATTCTGTTAATAATGTCAAATGTTTCTTTGTAGAAACGGGTTAGATAGAATAAACTTCATCCTACATCTACCTTGTTAATTCAACGATCAAGTCCCAGACGATTTCGCTAGAGGCCAAACACGACCTGTAAGAATAAAAGATTTGAATTAAAAGATGGCAAGTAAAACAAAAAGATCCATTATTGAAGAAAGCTCTGAAGAAGAATTGGTGGAAAATGGTTTAACAACTAGATCTGGAAATGTTTATGATAAAGATACAGTTACAGCTATTGTACATAGTCAGACTGATAATGAAGATGTAAATGATCCACCCAAGAATAATGAAATGCCTTCTACTTCTACTGACACAAGTAAAAAAGGACAAATTAAAGCATTACAATTAAAAATTGAAAGACTTAAAGGGGCACAATCTTGATTTTTAGGGGTCGTTTTGGGCCAATGTTACATTTAAACAGTCCTCAGAAATATACCTAAAAAATTTCACTTTTTTTTTCCGTGCTGTACGTGGCTGGTCTTCAGTCAGTCTGAAAATTGTGTGTCCTGTTGACAAAATCTACAATTGTTATTACATGTACTTTCTTTTTGTTTTATCAGTATGGGCCTGCGCAGTAGTCTATTTATAACTCTTTGATTTTCCAATATGGCGGGAAGTTCGTAATATCTTAAGACATTATGATTTTCAAACACGGATAAATATGTATACCCATGGATTTGAAGGCTCAAATTTCAAAGGAAAGCTCTGTAGACTATTTCTGATTAGCTAAACAAAAGATTTCATGTGTTTGAGGCTGTCGGATGATTGTCCAAAACAAATCAAGACTGTGCCCCTTTAAGCTAGAAGAAAGGTTAGCCAATCTAAAAGCAACAGAAGAGGTCAGTGAGATTAGTGAAGATGAAGAACCCATATTAATAACAGAAACTATTCAAACAGATTCTCAAACCTTGCAACCTATGTCTATCTCTGATTTATTTATGGAAGAAATGATACGGCAGCAACAACAAAGCTCTTTGGCACTAAGCCTCCCTAGTACTGAAGTACCCATGTTCGATGGAGATCCAGGTGATTATCTACCCTTCATCTCTGCCTTTGAAAATATTATTGAAAGGAAGACCATTGACAATTCATCCAGACTATATTATCTGATCCAATATACCACTGGTGAAGTAAAAGAAGTTTTACAACAGACGTCATCACCCTCTCCTTCATCAAGCAGATAGAGATCACAAGAATTTAACTCAATACAGAAATCAAGATATACCGGCACCAAGTTATAAGAATGCATTTTCTAAAATCTACAATGAATAGAAGTTTAATTGGTTTACCAATTGTTCCCGTGAAGATCAAGACCAATGGTATGAAAGAACCTTACATAATAGTGAATGCTCTACTCGATAATGGTTCAAACACTACATTTTGCACTGAGAAGTTATTAAAGAATCTTGGTAAAACGAGTAAACCCACTACCATTTCCCTCACAACAATCAACAAAGAAAACCGTCTTACTAAGAGTTCAATAACGAGCTTACAGATTTATGATATGGATGAACTTTATATGATTGATCTTCCTACAGTTTTATCCAGACCAAGTATTCCTGTTTCTAGAGAAGATATTCCTACTCAACAAGATATTAAGAGATGGCCCCACCTACATGGTATAAGATTGCCCAAGCTGATGTCGAACTTTTGATTGGCAATGATAATATATTAGCACTTGAACCAAAAGAAATTAAAGCAAGTGAAGATGGGGGACCATACGCTGTCAGGACCAACTTAGGATGGGCTATAAACGGACCAATAGGAAGAACGTCCTACTCCAATTGCAGAATTGTATCTAACTTCGTCAGATGCGACAACAAATTGAGTCAGCAGTTTCAGGAATTTTGCAATAGAGAATTTAATGATTCACTGGTAGAAATAAACAAAGAGATGTCATATGAAGATAAAAAGGCTCTAGGTATTATGGAAGATAGTATTAAGCAGAATGAAGATAAACATTTCGAAATCGCACTACCATGGAGGGATTATCCACCCAAACTTCCTGATAACAAACATTTAGCAGACCATAGATTGAATCTACTAAGAAGAAAACTACTCTCAGATCCAAATTTGTTTGAAAGATATGCAAAGACTATAGATGACTTACTTAGTAACGGATACGCTGAACGTTTGCCAGAAAACCACACAAGACAAGTTCCTGATTGGTACCTACCACACCACGCTGTATTTAATCCTCAAAAACCAAACAAGACAAGAGTGGTTTTTGATTGTTCTGCTAAGTTCAAGAATACGTCACTGAACGACTGTCTTCTACAAGGTCCCAACCTGACTAGCTCATTGGTAGGAGTACTCACAAGATTTCGACAAGATAGAATAGCTTTGGTTGGAGATATTAAAGCCATGTTTCATCAAGTCACAGTCCCGGAAGAACATCGTAATGCACTACGATCTCTATGGTGGCCTAACAACGATTTCAACTCTGATCCAGCTACATATAGAATGACAGTACCCCTTTTTGGCGCTGTATCCTCACCGAGCTGTTGTAATTTTGCTCTTCGTCAGATAGCTGAAGATGATAATGTAGGACGAGATATTCAAGATTGCATACGTCGTAACTTCTATGTTGATGATTTCCTACGCTCATTTAAAGATACAGAACATGCTAAAAGGGTTGCAAAGGAATTAAGTCAAGCTTTACAAAATGGAGGATTTCAACTAACCAAATGGATATCTAACTCTCAAGATGTTCTCGACAGTATATCAGAACCCAAAAACGCAGTGAACGAGCATCAAGATTATTTAGTTGAAGATAACCAAGTCGAACGTACTTTAGGAATAAGATGGAATGTACAAACAGATACATTTGGTTTCAACATTTCCATAAAACCAAGACCTTCAACAAGACGAGGACTTTTATCCATCATAAGTTCTATTTTTGATCCCCTTGGATTTCTCTCACCATGCATACTACCAGCTAAGAAGATTTTGCAAGATTTATGCAGATTAAATTATAATTGGGACTCAGCTATTCCTGGTGAATATCAGCAGAAGTGGAATTCATGGTTAATTAAACTACCAAAGCTGTCTAAGTTTAAGATAAAAAGATGTTTCTTACCCGAAGACTTTGGTGAAGTAACTTCATATCAACTTCATCATATGTCAGATGCCTCAGAAATTGGTTATGGTTCCGCTACTTACCTGAGAATGATGAATACTGCTGGAAAGATACAAATCAGCTTTCTTATTGGAAAATCACGACTTACCCCTTTAAAGAAAATATCAATAGCAAGGTTGGAACTATCAGCAGCTACTGTATCCGTGAGATTGGATAAGATGATGAGGCAAGAATTGGATTTAAATATTGAGAAGTCGGTGTTTTGGACGGATAGTACATCAGTCTTAAAATACATCAATAATGAAACAAAAAGATTTCACACATTTGTAGCCAACAGGATAGAAACTATTAGAGATGGTTCAGACCCTAGTAATTGGTGTTATGTTGACTCGAAGTCAAATCCTAGTGATGATGCATCCCGTGGACTTACCTCAGATGATTTTATCAAGAACCAGCGATGGATACTGGGGCCGGGTTTCTTATACTTACCTGAAGATCAGTGGCCCAAACAACCAAACACCATTACAGATAAATTTGATCCTGAAATGAAAATTGAGACGAAAAACAGTATGGTAATTAATAACGGATTAAGCTTCATCGATGAATTAGTTAACAGATTTTCCTCGTTCTTCTGTTTAACAAGATGTGTAGCATACATATTAAGATATAAGAAGAATCTTCGCAATGCCAAGACCTTAAAGAATAAGAAAATGAAATCAAGTGTCGAATCAATCTCTCTACAAGAACTGAAAGACGCTGAAAGGGAAATAATAAGAAAGACACCGCAAGCATGGTTTCCAACAGAATATGATGCATTAAAAGAAAATACAGATGATGGTATTAAGAAGTCAAGCAGCATTATCAAACTTGATCCAGTGCTAATGGAAGACAAGCTGATCAGAGTAGGAGGAAGATTAAGGCAATCAAAATATTCACCTGATTTTAAACATCCAATTATCTTGCCTAAAAAACATCACCTTAGTGACCTCATCATCAGTCATTATCATCATTTATCTGGTCACTCGGGAAGAGAATATGTATTATCTTTGACCAGAAGAAGATACTGGATAATTAACGGCAATTCTGCTGTAAGAAGATTGATATCTAAATGTATCAGTTGTAAGAAGAGACAAGCTCCACCAGAACAACAAAAATTAGCTGATTTACCAAAGAATCGTGTAACTGGAGAGAAACCAACCTTTACATTTGTCGGTGTTGATTTTTTTGGTCCGTTCATGGTGAAACGAGGAAGAACACAGTATAAAAGATATGGTTGTATTTTTACTTGTCTGACAGTTAGAGCACTACATATAGAAATCACACACAGTATGGACACTGATTCATTCATTAATGCATTACGCAGGTTCATTGCCAGAAGAGGTACGCCAGAAGAAATACGCTCTGATAATGGCAGTAATTTTGTTGGTGGTTGCAAAGAACTGAAGTCTGCTATTGCTGAATGGAATAAACATTTGATACATAACTATCTTTTGCAACGAGAAATTAAATGGATTTTCAATACCCCAGCTGCTTCGCACCATGGAGAAGTATGGGAAAGATGTATTCGAAACGTTTTAAATTCCATAACAACAGAACAGATACTCAATGACGAAGGCATATTAACTTTAATGTGTGAGGTGGAGAGTATAATTAATGGTAGACCCATAACTTCAGTATCTGATGACGTTAATGATTTAGAAGCTCTCACCCCTAACCACATACTATTCATGAAATCAACTCAACTACCACCTGGTTTATTCAATGAGAAAGACAATTATGTTCGTAAGAGATGGAGACAAATACAATATTTGGCAGATATATTTTGGACGAGATGGAAAGGATATTTTGGACAAGATGGAAAGGAGAGTATCTCCCCTTGCTTCAACAAAGACAGAAATGGTTCAAGAGCAAAGTTAATTTGAAGATGGGAGATGTTATTTTATTGGTGGATGAGACAACACCAAGGCATACATGGCCACTGGCAAGAGTCATAGACGTTAAGCCTGGTGAAGATGGAGTAGTTCGAACTGTCCGGGTCAAAACCAAAACATCAACCTACGATAGACCTATAACAAAATGTATATTTTCCTCAGAGTCCTCAGATTAGTATTGAGAAGAGACTTTAATGTGTAGAGTCTTTTTATGTACAGAGACTGTTATTATGATGTATATAGACTTTTCATGTGCAGAGACTGTTATTATGATATGTGCAGAGACTTGTAACCAGAAGAATTTAAAGTTTCAAATACTGAATACATGATACGTCATTTTGAGACTGTAATACCAGAATTGGAAGAAATATCGGAAACAGAGAATTTATGTTTTGTTTCTAGTTTCATATTATCATAATATCATTATTATGTATTTGTTTAAATGTTTCACTTAATGCTTCACATTTAAAGGGACCGGGAATATAGATTCGAGAAACTTGAAGCATAGTTGAAGGGAGATAACAAGCTTTTTGTAGTCTTTGTTTTCTAGTCAATTAAGCAATATTAGGACTGGATGATCCTGTCTTCTAAAAGCACGTTTGTTCACGCCGCCATCTTTTTCGGTCAAGACATATTACAAGATTAAGATTAAGACCGGGAAAGGTCAACGTGTTTGTATGTATTTAACTATAATTCAATTAGAATTTGCTTGCATAAGACATAAGTAAGACCCCGTGTACATCTCGAGCCTAAGCCCTTACTTAATATAAGCTGATCCCTGCAAAATGAAACTAAGACGTAAGTGGGTTGGAATATTTTATTTATTTCAATAAACAATATAAACATAAACATACATAATGTACAACAATGATTATTCTGTTAATAATGTCAAATGTTTCTTTGTAGAAACGGGTTAGATAGAATAAACTTCATCCTACATCTACCTTGTTAATTCAACGATCAAGTCCCAGACGATTTCGCTAGAGGCCAAAGGCAAAACAGTCCAATTGGTTTTTCGGCGATTACAACACCTAGAGTAAACAGAAACTTAACTGTACATTAACACGGCCGGCTTCAAAATGAGTTGGCAAGTAACAGGTGTGAACTATTACGACGCAGTTAATAAAGTTCGAGAATATTTAAGAATGTTAAAGAGAATATTGATTAAACAATTTTAATAGTTTAGCAGACGAATTTAGTTAATAATATATCATGACGTTTAAAGTGAATGTTTATTTAAGACATTTTTGGTGATGTATTTTATTTAAAGGGAGGGCGGGTGGGCAAATAGTAGTATATGAGCTTACAGATATCCGGTAGCTCGGAGCGGAGCGAAGCGGGGGGGGGGGGGTGCCGGATATCTGTAAGCTCATATACTACTTGTATTTGATCAAACATATGCCTAAACATATCGCATCTCTTTTAGCATAAGGTTCCCATTCTTCTCTTCGGGACTCCCAATTTGATTCGTTTATAGACGCAATATCTAAATCAATCTTTCTTCAATTCATTGGTAATTCTGATGATTTTCCCCAATCTTTTAAACTTTTTGCTACATGTTGATATGAGCAGGTGAAATTCAATTTTTGAAGATAATTGTTATTGTTATTAAACTATACCACTATTCATTATTCCATTTTTTCTGTAAAGACTTTTCTGTAAATATATTAGATATTGTTAAACGATGTCTTGTGGTTTTGAGAGGACAGTGAGTTAATTTTGACATATTTTTAATAATAATCCAATTATCAAAACCACTACCGTTATGAGAAACTAACGTTTATTGTTTTTGATCAAGATCTTTTGTTTTTAGATCTGGAAAAAAGACAATTTATTCGTTCTTATATTTTTCGCAGCTTTTCCAAATTTACTAAATAACACGCATATGGTATTATTTTACCAGTTTCTTTTTCTGTATACGTCTCGGAATCCCAAGCATGAAGAGTTTCAGGTTTGGAGTTTTGTGACATTGACGCTGGATTAAATTCGGAAACAAGTTCAATGTCTTCGTTAACACAGGTTTTCCATACTTGTTGATAGTTATTTTTTATTTCTTTTATTCCTAAACTTTTGTTATCTCTATTTATCAAACAGAAATGATTATTGTGTAAATACAAAACCCATTCTGATGGAGTGTTTATTTTTCTAGGATAAAAAGTTCTATCTTTAGTATTATAAATTTGGAACGAAGTTTTATTTTTTTCATTGAATTCTCCGATTCGAGCTTGAGTCATTATTCCCTTTCTGTTATGTTTTGAATAGGAATAAATAAAATCATTAAATTCTTTTGTTAAATTTCGTTTCAAAACATAATGAACACATTTAATAAAACACGCTACGTCAGTTGGAATATAACAATATCTTCCAACGTATTCGTTGATTGTAAATAGCAATTGAGTTCCTTTTCCTATATTTGATCTTTTGATTGGTTTGAAATCTTTACGATATATTATATGACCAGTAAAATACCAATCTGAACCATCTGATTTTTCACTCATATTATTTACAACTCTAGTAATCATTTGAACATTAAAGAAAGATAAATTCATATTTTGTTTGAATTCAACATCTTTAAAAAATTTTCCATCGATTCTGAACTATCTGATTTTTCACTCATATTATTTACAACTCTAGTAATCATTTGAACATTAAAGAAAGATAAATTCATATTTTGTTTGAATTCAACATCTTCAAAAAATTTTCCATCGATTTCAGTTTGTCCATTAAAAGTATTAAACTCTTCAATTATATCAGAAACCACATTTTCAAATAATTCATTGTCAATTTTTTTCTTCGGTTTTACAGCATTAGGTTCTTTTTTTTTTAAATTAATCTAGTCATGTTTCTTTTTCAATTTTTTATGTTCTATTTTTAAGGATTCAATTTTTGTTAACGATTCCTCGAATATTTCATTGAATTCTTCGAGTTCTTCTATGGTAATTTTTTTTATCAGATTTGCTTTTTTCGAAAAAAATGAATAATTTATGTAAATATGTTCTTATTAAATTTGATATGGTTTTGTAATATAATCTCTTTTTAGAGATAAACCCAATAGTAATTAATCCACATGAAGATGTTTGAATAGCTGTAAGAGCTCCTAAGATAGTTGGAATAAATATTGGAAGAGAAATACTTGCTATTACAGTAGTTGCTGTTGCTATAAGACAAGCTGATATAACACTTATAGTTTTAAAAGCAGTGTCTATCCTACTCCAACATTTTGTTAACTTTTGTAATGATTGAATTCTCCTTCTAACTCTTTTTGTTTACGCGTCATAACATCTTTTAAATTCTGTCTGTTTTACTCTTCGGTATTCATTTTTTAAGAATTAAATTAATTCTATGTGTGATAAACCAATGTTTTTCGTAGACCAAAATATTTGATTGTTTTTATTTCTATAACCAAGATATTCTATAATAATTGATATCTCTAATTGAGGTATATAATTAACATTTTTAGGTCTTGACCGTGGTGTCAATTCTGTTATTCTTTCTATTTTAAAACGTATAAAGTAATCTTTATTTTCGTTATTTTCTTTTATAAATACGGGAGCTGTTACAAATGTTTTATTTACTTGAGATTTATGAATATCAATTGAAGTAAACATATTATCAAAATCAAAATAAAATCTTATATGTTCAAATTCTTTCCATTTCAAAAATGTATATATTTTTCTTCCATCGTTATGTAATTTCTTATCATTTATTTTTTCATTTGTCATTAATATCAAATCCAAGAAATATAAATGGTATTCAGTAATGAGAAGTAGAATTTCTTCTCTATTAAGTATACCAAAGCTAGTAATATCAAAAGTTATTTCATATTTCAATCCATCGACAAAATCTGTATCAAGTTCGATTTCGATAGGTTTACTATTTTTACTACCTAAGTAAAACCTAGTAATCATTTCTGTTTTTCCTCCCTTTGTTATTTTTAATTACTGATTTTATTTTCAATTTAAAAGGAAATAATATAGTAATAACCGTATCAAAATTATCTGTCGAATTCAACTCAAATCTTGCAACGTTACTTTTCTCAAAAACAGATTTAAATCGAGATAGCTCAATTAATTTTCCTTCATATTTTGCAACAAATCCATACCTTTCTAAAATACCATCACTAAAGGGTAAACTAAAACAATAAGGATTTTCTATCGGTAGTAATCTGTTATTCATTTTTTGAATCTTTTTTTCACTTGACTCAATTTTTTTTATCTAATTCAGATATTGTTGATTTTAATCTCTCTAACTCCGCTTTGTCTACTACATTAGCTAATTGCTGTTCGATATAGGTTTTAATTTCTGTTAGTTCATTGTTATCATTTAGTTTAGTTTCTAGATCAGATAATTCTTGTTTTAATTTTTCTTCGCTTATACCTGGTTTGATATTATCTATTAGTTGTTTTATATTTGATTTTTGTTTGGTAATTTTATCATCTTATTGGGTTATTAATAATTTTAAATTTTGTAATTGAGTTTTATCGGCTACACTAACTAATTGTTGTTGAATATAGGTTTTAATTTCTGTTAGCTCGTTGTTATTATTAGTTTCGAGTTTAGACAATTCTTGTTTCAGCCTTTCTTCACTTATACCTGGTTTAATTTTATCTTTAGAAGATGTTGATTTTACTGGAAAATTTCATAGGAGGAAGGGATTGATTCTTGTGGCCTCACCAGAGAATTTTGTTCTGTTTTATTCAAAAAATCACCTGTTTTTGAAAATGGTAGTTTCTCAGTTAACTCAGATCTTTTACAAAAGAAGATTTATGTAACAATTGGAAAGGCTGCTGCATTTTCTATCCTTACTCGTAACCAAGGACCTCAGTGTTTGCATCCCCACATAACCGATTTCATTTTAAATGATAAAGAACCAAGTGTGGATGCCATTCCAGATGATTGTTTTCCTTATGATATGCTTTAAATATTCAAAGAGGTAAAGGAATAATTTATGCTGGATCTAGAACATCATATTATATCATATCCAATTTGACAGAAAAATTAAATTGGAAAGGCTGAGAGATTCATAAAAAAAACTATATGTTTTTTGTCTTAAGTAGTTTTTTTCTGTAATGATGACTTGTTAATTCTCATAGATATCAGCTTTTAACAAAAAAAAGATGTGCAGTTACATAATCATGATAGTAAGGTTTATCACAAATAGAGTTATTTAATTCTTAAAAAATGACTATTGAAGAGTAAAACAGACAGAATTTAAAAGATGTTATGACGCGTAAACAAAAAGAGTTATAAGGAGAATTCAATCATTTCAAAAAGTTAACAAAATGTTGGAGTAGGATATAAGTGTTATATCAGTTTGTCTTATAGCAACAGCAACTACTGTAACAACAAGTATTTCTCTTCCAATATTTATTCCAACTATCTTAGGAGCTCTTACAGCTATTCAAAAATCTTCATGTGGTTAAATTACTATTGGGTTTACCTCTAAAAAGAGATTATATTACAAAACCATATCAAATTTAATAAGAACATATTTAGATAATTTTTTTTAAAAGAAGCAAATCTGATAAAATAATTACCATAGAAGAACTCGAAGAATTTAATGAAATATTCGAGGAATTGTTAACAAAAATTGAATCCTTAAAAATAGAACATAAAAAATTGAAAAAGAAACATGACTAAATTAATTTAAAAAAAGAACCTAATGCTGTAAAACCGAAGAAAAAAATTGACAATGAATTATTTGATAATGTGGTTTCTGATATAATTGAAGAGTTTAATACTTTTAATGGACAAATTGAAATCGATGGAAAATTTTTTGAATATGTTGAATTCAAACAAAATATGAATTTATCTTTCTTTAATGTCCAAATGATTACTAGAGTTGTAAATAATATAAGTGAAAAATCAGATAGTTCAGATTGGTATTTTACTGGTCAGATGATTTCAAACCAATCAAAAGATCAAATTAGGAAAAGGAACTCAATTGCTATTTACAATCAACGAATACGTTGGAGGATATTGTTATATTCCAACTGACGTAGCGTGTTTTGTTAAATGTGTTCATTATGTTTTGAAACGAAATTTAACAAAAGAATTTAATGATTTTATTTATTCCTATTCAAAACATAACAGAAAGGGAATAATGACTCAAGCTCGAATCGGAGAATTCAATGAACAAAATAAAACTTCGTTCCAAATTTATAATACTAAAGATAGAACCTTATATCCTAGAAAAATAAACACTCCATCAGAATGGGTTTTGTATTTACACAATAATCATTTCTGTTTGATAAATAGAGATAACAAAAGTTTAGGAATAAAAGAAATAAAAGATAACTATCAACATGTATGGAAAACCTGTGTAAACGAAGACATTGAACTTCCAATCCAGCGTCAATGTCACAAAACACCGAACCTGAAACTCTTTATGCTTGGGATTCCGAGACGTATACAGAAAAAGAAACTGATAAAACAGTACCATATGCGTTTTCTTCAGTAAATTTGGAAAAGTTGAGAAAAATATAAGAACGAATAAATTGTCGTTTTCCAGATCTAAAACCCACAGATAGTATTCCTGAAGAATTTTATGAAAAAATAATGAATATAGTTCATATATTTGTAGGCACAGATTGTATAGATCAAATTTTAAAATATTTAGGAAATGTTGATCAAAAACAATAAACGTTAGTTTCTCAAAACGGTAGTGGTTTGATAATTGGATTATTATTAAAAAATATGTCAAAATTAACTCACTGTCCTCTCAAAACCACAAGACTTCGTTTACCAATATCCAATAGATTTACAGAAAAGTCTTTACGGAAAAAATGGCATAATGAAAAGAAGTTTAACAACAATAACAATTATCTTCAAAAATTAAATTTTACCTGCTCATATCAACATGTAGCAAGAAGTTTAAAAGATTGGGGAAAAACATCAGAATTACCAATAAATTTAAGAAAGATTGATTTAGATATTGCGTCTATAAACGAATCAAATTGGGAGTCCCGAAGAGAAGAATGGGAAACCTTATGCTAAAAGAGATACGATATGTTTAGTCATATGTTTGATCAAATACAATCAAGTTATGACATGATAAATCAAAGTGTAATAAATAATTTAACAGCCCCCGCCTTATCTCTTAAAGGTTGGTATCGGGGAGAAAAAGTAAAATCTCACGTCGATCCGTTCATCAGACATTTTGTCAGACGCTCTGTAAAAGGAGGTAGAGTTTCTGCAAACATAATAAAATTCAAGTCGGATAAATTAGATGAAATTTGTAAAGTACTACAACATCATGTAAATACAACTGATTCTGATATCATCGAGTTATTATATATTAAAGATTTTAACGAAGAGTTGAAGAAAATCTCTTGTTCTAAATTAATGGCATTTGACGCTAACGGTCTTTATGCCTCTGCTATGTGTGATGGTGAATACCCAAAAGCTGAATCAGCAAGAGCTTTAAAAGATTATGAAAAGGAAGAATTTGTAAAGCTTTTCAATAATCAACAATTTAGACCAAGGTGTGCTATTTTATCTGTTTGGTTTGATCATCCAATACCAGCCAAAGACAAAATAACTTACACTGTTATAGAGGATGATAAACCTAAAACAAAATCTGGTGATAAGATAAGATCTAGAAATGGTTTTTGTAATGACGTTCTCACTTCTGTTGACATACAGGAAATTGTTCGAGCTGGTGGAACGGTTATCAAAATATTAGATGGGATACTCTATGAAGAAAATTTCAAAAGACCTCCTTTTAAAGACTATGTTTTAACTTTGAAGGAAGAAAGAAACAAATATAAACGACAGGGAAATTTAGTTGGCAGTGATTGTATGAAATTACTGGGCAATTCTTTATACGGAAAAACTGTTCAGAAAGATATAAATACAGAATTTCATTTATGGTCTGAAGAAACTCTTAAAACAAAATTTGATTATAATATAAAAATTTATGAAAAGGTAAGTTAACAACAATATATAGTGAAAAAAGAAAAGGAACAATCTGAAATTATCAAACCAACAAAAACAACAAGATTAACTCTGAGTCATTTAGGTTCATTCATCTGAGCACATAACAAACGAATAATGAATAATTTTATTCGTGTTATTGATGGTTTTGGAAAACCAGAAATATATCATACTGATACCAATAGCTTATACATATCAGATAGGATTTGGGATCAATTGGAACAAGCTGGATTAACTTCTGAAACGGAATATGGAAAAGGAAAGAATGATTATGGAGATGGTGGTATAATATTAGGCTCCAAAAGTAAAATACAATATCATTCTAACTTCTAATGGAGAATTAGTGGAAAAGAAAACTTTTAAAGGATATACAAAATCAAAGTTGAGTGTGGAAGATTATTTTAAATTAGCCAATGGAAAAGATATTGAAAATGAATTCGATAAATCTTGGAAAAAAAGTTTTACAGACGGTGTGGTCATTCCGAAAGATAAACAAAAGAAAGTATTCAAAAATAACTTTAAATAGATTAAAAGAAAACAACCAAACAGAAATGGAATTATGTATCCCTATAATAATAAGGATGAAGTAAATATGGTTGAAAATTACGAATTCGATGATTACGATTACATAATTTTGGATGAAGATGAGGAAACATGTAATTGAATACATATTTCTTCCTCACTAAAATCTAAATATCTTCCATGTCCGTCTTTAATATCTAAATTGATATCTTTAATACCTGTGGTATTTATTGGAAGATATGTTGTTTGAAACGGTTTTTCTATTATTCTATAACCGATTGGAACTGTAAACGTTGGAATACTGAAAATGATTTGTTGTTTGTTTTTATTGAAAAATCCACCATCAACCAAATTACAATGAATATTGATAATATCGATGTCGTTTTCAATATTGCCTTTATAAGGAGCAAGTGTAGATTTGGTATACAATTTCTTTTCAAAACCTAATAATTCATTTATTGAGTTTTTTACATTGAAATCTACTTGATGTTTGTCTTTTAGATTTAGTTTTATTTTGTTCAGATTTAAATTACCTTCGAATTCAATATTTGGTCTATCATTATGACTTCCAACAGTTAAGTAATGTGGGCGTATATAGTCGTCGCCCCTGTCTGTCTGTCCACAATTGTTGTGAACACGATAGAGACCACATTCCTTGATGGATTTTAATAAAACTTGGAATGAGTCTTTGTAATGACCCAAGGAAAAAGCCTATTGAAAATAAAACCAATCTTACATTGAAATCTACTTGATGTTTGTCTTTTAGATTTAGTTTATTTTGTTCAGATTTAAATTACCTTCGAATTCAATATTTGGTCTATCATTATGACTTCCAACAGTTAAGTAATGTGGGCGTATATAATTGTCGCCCCTGTCTGTCTGTCCACAATTGTTGTGAACACGATAGAGACCACATTCCTTGATGGATTTTAATAAAACTTGGAATGAGTCTTTGTAATGACCCAAGGAAAAAGCCTATTGAAAATAAAACCAATCGAAAAATATTTCCTATGAGTATGTTACATTTAAAATATTGCATTTACTGATACCTCTTGTCCACCGCCCGGATAACTAAGGTTGCCAATGGTGGGCGTATTACGATGGGCCATCGCTATTTTTATTAAAGGAGGAAGACTAACAACAAATTGGATAGAAATAGAAGATGATGTAATTCTGAATATTGACCATATAATGGTGACATTAACTGGAAGCAGACAGATATCTTCCAATATTTCTGAGGCATTAATAGTAATTGATCACGAAAATGAAAAACTGTCAACCGTTAACACATGTGCACTATCTTTAACTTTCAATCAAACAAAAGCCATGCAAAATAATGATTTCTTTGAGAAATCAATGATCAACATTATAGTATGTGCATATGGATTTGGCATTAATTAGATCAATATCAATGATGATTATAATGATAATAACCCCATTCTTCTGTCTGTGTTAGTCTGCCTATTTTTGATGTGTAGCCCTTTTTATTAGAATAGCTGTGCAAAGTAAAGCAAAGTCTATTTTTATGCACGCACTTGATTTGTTTATCTTGAATGATGTGTCAAAATAGCACTATTGAAATTAAGTTTTTATTGCTGTGTTTATCGGATTAATTTTTATAAATTTCATTTTGGCATTTCTTGTTTGAAGCCCAGACTAGTGTTCTTTAGGGATGGGATAGAAGGTTTTAGGGATTTTTTATGGTTTTTTGTTACAAATTTATACTATGCCACAATTTTCATTTTCTTAATAAAAAATATAAATAAATGCAATAAATTTTTATTTTAATAAAAATAAAGATGTATCTAAATGCCTGTCACCCCTGTCTCCTTTCACACTGTCATAATGCAACAGAGCCGCCTGCAATTATTGGGTGTCTATAAAACTAAGACCTACTAGGAAACTAAGACCCACTAGGAAACTAAGACCTCTAAATGTATTATATAGATTTGAAGCTTTCCATGGTACCACAGGTTTTTTGGGAGGGGGGGGGGGTAGTGACAAACCCAGCCATATGATAATTCATGATATTGATATAATATATGAAAAATATGCTGGAAATAACAAATTTCTACAGGGTCTTAGTTTCATAGTATCCATGGTCTAGCTATGAAACTAAGACCTAACTATAGGAAACTTATGAGCCTCTAAATGCGGTATATCCCATATATATTATATAGATTCTGAAGCCTCCCATGGTACTACGTTTTTTTGGGGGGAGGGAGGGTGGGGGTAGTGACGAATTACTATTTTATCCAAGAGCTCCACTTATGAGCTTTATATGAGTTTATTGATTAAGTAGTTTCATTGCAGGTAATTAAGATAGATCATTATGTCTGCTTTTTTTATTCCAATAAAGCAAGTATATCCTTGTAAATGTCCACACCAAAAGAATCAGACTGTCGATTTAGTATATCGTTAATAGTATCTATATTTTGGATTTCTTCAGTATCTGGAATATCAACACCATGGATATCTAGAGATACAGGACCATTTACATCAATCCCATACATGTCCAGTGGTGGCTCGAAGGAGAGGAAAGGAATATTTCAATAAATCTAATTTGAACAACTCTTAATCATCACAGATACATACCAATGAAACACAATAAATATTCAAATAGCATAATATAAACTACAAAAATTCTGAGTCAACACAACATTGGAAATAGCCAAAAATACAGAAAGCCTTACGTCCAATGCATATCTCTTATGCCTTGTCAATTTCATATTCTAAAATATTTGAAATCTCTACACCAGCAGAGAATTGCACACATTATGCAGTAACCACAATAAAACAATAAAATTCCTATTTTCTTGCGTCTTGTTAAGATATATTATATTTAATTAGACACATTAATACTGGATTCCATCTTCATTTAAAAATAAATGTAAAAGGTAAAATAATTACAAACCTCAGGTGAAAGATCAGATATCCACAACTGCCATGGAGACCTGTTTCTCTCTGTTCCCTGCGGCTGAGAGCATTCTTGAAAACATCCAAATGTTGTTGTATTCTTTCTTTATACACCAAATGCAATACCTTTAAATGTTTCTCATTGTCGGGCTGCAGAATTCCTTCTCCTTCCATTTGATAAAACAAAGAGTAAAATAGAATAGAGCAGCCTGACCACACTTCTCTCCATATTCTCTCAATTCTGAAATTAAAAAAAAAAAACAATTCAGAATATCAAAACTTAGACACCAACGAAAACAAAATAGTTATTGTCCTTAATTTCCGAGGCCTTGTAATTCCTCCATACTTTTGACATATATTTAGAATGATTCATCCACAACCAAGTTAAAAGCTCCATGTGGAAGAAATTACCTTTAAGAAGGATAATGTTTATCCAATAACCTGTAATATTTAATTAAAAAAAATTAATACCGAAAGTCAGTAATTATACTGAAAGAGCGATTCCTGATGATTTAAGAATGATTTTTTTTTCAAATAAATTAATGAAGAAATATTTCTCGTTTATTTCATAACATAGGCACGCAAAGCGTGCAGATACGCCCTCCTCAGCCTTATCAGATAATGGGCAAAAATTCATGTTCAGTTTTATCAGATAATGGGCAAAAATTCATAGGTGTACCATGAAATCAGACTAAATATGAATTGCCACTTTAGTAGAGTACTTATTAAAATACAATCAAAACTGTAGTTTGTAGAGTGAGCACAAGATAGCTTTTCTCATTTTTGTGAAATTCCGCTAAGTCGGACACTGTATTTCTGCTAAAAATTTTACGATTATCACCAAAATCAATACAATTTCTTTTTGTGATGCCATGAACTCACATGCCAAAAATTATTAAAATCCATTCAAAACTGTAGTCTGTAGAGTTGAGTACAAGCAAAGTTACTAGCATTTTTCCGAAATCGCGCTAAGTCGGACACTGTATCTTTGTTAAAAATTATCCGATCATCACCAAAATCAATACAGTTCCTCTTTGTGATGCCATGAACTCACATATCAAAGATTAATACAATCCAATCAAAACTATAGACTGTAGAGTGAGCACAAGCAAATGTGAACAGACGACAGACAGACAGACAGAGAGATGATCACAATATATGCCCTACAATTCATGTGAGGGCGTATAAAAATGATGATCCCGTTTTATTCTAATATTTCAAACCAATATAAGCTGATTACCAACAAGAGACACCCAAAGCAGATAATAATGCATGATTTTGAGGATCTTTGATATTCTAATCATTAAACTGCCCAACAAGATTCAGGTGGATTTTTTAAGCAAAAAGTACACAAAAGTTTAGAAAGCTTATGAAAAGTTTATCTTTTAACCTATAATCCCAAGAGAAATTATAGACATGCACACGGATTTCATATATCATCCCACTTTCTATTTATCTTCACATTGTTCATGATTAACGTCTACTCTTTAAATATATTCTCTATAACTGTGAAAAACTGTACCTTTGGTTGTGGACACTTCTTCCAGCAATAAATGGTCTATTATCAATGCCCCTTTCCTTCAACATATATTCTGCAACTAATAGATTTTCCTTCCCTTTGTCTGATCTAACTCTCTCTGGTAAACCATAATTTTGTACTGCATTTAAAAAAGCACCCAATACAGTTGAGGCTCTGTTATCAGTGTTAACTTGAAGAAATACTCGTAACCTGGAATAGCCACCAATTCCCCCGTGGATAACAAAACGCCACCTGAAATACAAATTTTTTTAAAAGAAAATTGCAGTGCTGTACCCCATTTAGTCTGAATTATTAACCTTCTTAGAATAGTTTTTAGTCTTTAGTTAATAGTGAAAAATAGCGATGGCTCATCGTAATACGCCCCCCATTGGCAGCCTTAGTTATCCAGGCGGGGAGCTATCGCTAAGAGCTATCAGTACCGGTAAGTGAAATATTTCACATTTTCATACTGCATGTTTTTTCAAAGCCTTCTTATTTTATTGTCAACAAATTTCATCCAAATCCATCAAGAAACAATTTCTCCACCAAGTATACAACGAATTTTCAAGAAGGGCAATAACTCAATAAGCATTTTCGATTTGACTGATTTTCTATAGGCTTTATCCGTAGGTGATAACAAATATTCACACCAAATTTCCAATATCCACCATGAAACAAGTTCTCTATTGTGCCCACAACAAATTTTCAAGAACAAGGGCAATAACTCATTAAATATTTTTAGATTTGTCTGATTTTCAAAAGGCTTTATTCTTAAGTGTTATTCAAAATCTGGGATTAAACATAAAAAAATAGAAACAATTTTATTTCTGGCAGATGTATATGTAAACATATGTTTTGTATTTGTAGTGTCTTGGAGCCTACTTACCTTACAAGTTTATGGTTTCCATCGATATGCCACAATGATTGTGGCTTTGACATAGTAACCTCTCCGTTGGATTCTATGAGTAGTTAAAAACAAGTGACGAAATAGTACGACTTCAGGATCTACTAGTATCATAGCCTTCCTAACCCTTTGTTCTTGCACACGATGCCCTAAATTTTTTAGTAGACTTATCATACTGCGATAACCTAGACAAGGATAGTCTTTACAAAGTTTTGAAACTACATCAACAAGTTCATCATCATTTATTTTACTATATGCGTCAGATACCCTCAATCAAAAGTCATTCAATCTTCTTTTCACTGTTTTTTCACTGACATGTAAAAGGGAAGCTATGTCTTTCACTTTAAAATCACAGGAGGTAATATTCTACAATTTCCTCTGGTATGTTGATAGCAGGACGACCAACAAGTCCTAGTCTAATTACTGGCACTGAAATTTGTCCAAAGCAATCATTAATATCCTTTAAAGAAGAAAAAAAAGCAATTGCTTGTTCCACAAAATTCAGACATGCTGACAGGTCACTAAACTCTTGTAACTGAAATATCATGTCCAATACATTTAGTCTGGTCGTTAAACGTTTTGACCGGGAAAAAATTCGTATAGAAGCAAATTTGGTATCACAAGAAACAGCATTTTCAGTGGAATAACATATCCAAAATCCGCTAAAATCCGCCTTGGGGGAAAAAACAAGCATACATTTTTATTTGACAATTCAGTTGCCATAATGGATAGTTTTTAGACCAGCGGGTGAAGGACGGGAATCATTTCGGGTTTTTTTAGGGTTATTTTCGATGAGGAATTCAAATATGATGTGTAAACGGGTCGCAACATATGCGAACTTGGTCAAATCGGGGTCAAAAGGTCAAATACGGGTCACATTCCCTATATGTGGTATATCTCGTAAACGACACATTTAAGGCTATCAAAATGTATTATGGGTCTATAGGAAACCACTATCAACAATGTGAAAAAACACATAATTGTTTCGTTATGACGTCATCCTGTCTTATTTATGACGTCATCATCCATATTTTGTCTGTTAAACTTATCCATCTACGGGGCATTCATAGGAAATTATGACGTCATCACTTAAATCACCCTGAAATCGGGATAGCGGGTCTTATAGCTATTCACAGTTATAGCATCAATGAAGTATTTTTTTCTAGATTTCTGCATCAGAACAAACATCGTCGGTTAAGACATAGCAGCCGAGATAACCATGATGACTTTCTCCTCGTCAAGCTCGGGGACCACCAAACGTCTCTTGTTCTCAGCTCAATTTTTAAACCGAAATTTATAAACACAGATATTCTGTTCGTGTTATATTTTCAAGAGAGACTGTGGCCGAAGGTATTTAGTTCAATACAATCAAATATAAGCTCGGATAATCAGCAAAATCTCAGCTAAGAACAAAAAGAAATATTAATGGCCACGGAGCCTGGAGTTTAATAATACACAAATTGTTCACCGTGTAATTTATTATCATGCGACATGAACGTAAGCCTACATGTATAATGCGAAAAGTTCAGTTATCATCCTGGTCGTCAACAGTGACCTCTTCGGAATTCTTACAGTTTTCTCCTCTGCATTCCCCACAGGCGCTAACGCATTTGATCCCATGTTTGCGACATGAGCAGCTGTTGCTACCACATTGATTTGTGGTTGCTGTCTTACACTTGCATCTTACAAATTTAAACAAATCCTCGGGAGCTGCATCAGTTAAGATTGGCGTAAGTACTTGATTTACAACTTTCCATCCCCATTGCGTTGGGTCCAGGTAATCATTCGAGAGCTTTAACCAAAGTGTGACTTGCAAGTGAACTCTCAAACTATGGAAATAAGCAGCTCTCTTTGTAGGTGGAAGTTTTTGTGGATCAATTGTTGTCTTGATAGTCGACATCATCTGCATATATTTCAAATAACGTAGATTATTCAGAGTGTCAAGTTCTTTGCCTCCGTATAGGATAATGTTTAACCTTTCACCGGCTGCCCCAACCTGCTCCGCAGTAGCCGTTGGATAACTGATTATACCAGATAGATCTTGCAGCTCTTCTGACTGAGTAATCTTTTTCAACAAAACGGTTTTTCCATGTCCATATGTCGCAGAGGTGGTGTCAAATCCGCCCCATGCATGGATGAACAAGAGATTCGATATAACTTCTTTATCTGTTTTCTTGATCAAGTCTTGAATTCTCCATAACCTCAAACCTTGCTTTGTTCTGCTAGCTTCTGAGTGAAAATATACATCGGCCATATGGTGCTTCCAATGATACATGAGGAGAACAAGTACATCCGTATCATCTGCAACAACACTCACTTCTCTTCCTCCGCTTGCTAATTTTAGAGCACTTTCTACAATCAATGTATCAGCATCGCAGTACTATAGTACACATCCTGACCATCGGCTTCTAAGCTTCGACCCAGCAATGCGATGAATTGACTCTTGTTCTTTTCATTCGAGAGGAATGTCTGTTGGTCTCCATGGGCCCTGATAGATTCATTTAATTGAATATATGCACAGGTTTTTCCAATTCTTCGCTGGTGCTCGTGATCCTTGATAGACGGACCGTTTCCATAGCCATCAAATACTATATAACAGTCACCATATCTTGTACGCACATATTTCACATATTGCTTTGATATCTCCTTGTACGACACGTTCTTCTGCCATTAAACTCTATTGAGAAGAGCCCCACCATCTATAACATGCATTGTAGATCGGGACGTTTCCTCGGAAGATTGAGCACCATTTTCCAAATATTTTGCAAGCAGTGGTTTGCGCATGTAATTGTCCTTAAAAAGTGAAGTTGGTAACACTGTGAGCCCATAGCTGAAGTATGGAGCCATATCATTCTCCCTCTGTGCGATAGCTATCAGACGATGAAACAGGTGATGTGGATGGATGTGGACGTTCTGTTGATCAACTAGGATCCCTGGATACAAATGATCTAAAGTCTTTACTTGATCTTTTCTTTTCAAAGATGATTTCATAATATTGATGTTATCGAGCTGTTTCTGTATGTTTGCACCAACCTCTTCTGTATTCTGACAATTAACACCATCACCATCTGTTGCTGTTAAACCCGATGATATTGAGCGCAGTCTTGACTCATCTAAATCAAACGTCTCGTGTTGGTCAAACCTTGAATTGTGTGCATGTCCGCGAAATCCCGAATGCTCCTTGTCCCTAGGTCAGTGTGCTGTTCGCTTGTCTTGTGTTTGACGTTTGTGATAGATGTCATTGCATCATGAACTGTGGCACACTTGTGTATACTATAAACCCACTGAAGGTGTACTGTCTCGGTGACGCCTCGTCCTCTAGTTAGCCCCCCTCTGCTCTTAATGGATCTCATCATGACCTGTTCAATAGTAAGGTCCGTCCATAATCCTGCCCAATAGCGATCACTTCTGCGGACCGTGTGGAAGCCCTGTTCTTGGAAGCAATGGTATAACCAGGGATGATCTTTTGATAATTCCGTCATCAGTTGTAAATATAATCGCGCGCTCTTTGCATAATTGATATGTCCCGTTGCTGCAAATAGATTCAGCATCCGTGTAACTGCTACAAGATGTAGTGTCCAATCTCCTGTTCTTTCGGCTCGAATGAACATTTTCAAAGTTTCAATGTATTCGATGTATTGCAGCCACAACTTTGCTGTAGGTGAACGACTTGCAAGCAGTGATTTATACTTGAACAGACATCCATCTAATTTCATCAGTTCCTTACATTCGGCAATGGCAACAGTTGGTAGGGATTTGTCTTTGACTCTATCATATAAATTCTGAATCTTCTCTACTTCTGTACCATACAACTTGTCGATTTCAGGTTCTTCATCAGTTCCATCTACTTCTTTGTCTGCATCTATTTCCATTCCCACATCTGATACGGTGTTCTAGAGATATTCTTGATCAAGAGGAGTATCGTCGTCTGCGTTTCTAGTTTGAATCATGTTAGTTGTGGTGTCGCTTGATGCATTGTCTGCTTCTTTAGGGGGTAAACTCTCGCCATTTATTTCTGAACTAACACTTGGTAAAACTGACAACAACAAATTGTTTATCAACGCAGACTCTACTAAAAAGTGGCCGCGCAGGGCTCTTGATACAGCCTTCCCTGACATCATATGGTTTACTGCATTAGGCCCATATACTGTTTCTAATGCCTCTTCTATACCAGATCCTTTCATCATGGATCCAATACTTCCCATAAAGCTCATCATTGTATGGAATCCACCAAGTCTACATACTATGTTCATTGACTTTGCTGTGATTATATCCGTCGCTTTAAGCCACAACGGTTGGTCGAATGTGATGCACGGGGTCGGAATATGCAACCTTTCAGCTTGCCTTTGGTTGTAGATTAAAGTTGAGTAAATACACGACTCGTCAGAGGGATTTAAGTCAATTATTGGTAGAAGGAGTACTTCAGACTTGGGAAATGGATACTGATCTCGAGAAAACACATGCTGCATGAAGCCTGACCAGTTAGGTCTTGGTCGTATTGCGTTGCTAAAAATCGACCCGGAGTGCCAAAGAAGATGGGAGCTTAATTCTGGAGGTAACGTGTACGGAAACTGCAAATGAAGCATTGGTTTATATTCGATCGATGCCAAGCCTTTCGTAGGTTCACTAATGTACTGTAAAATTGGAACCCCCTTATCCTTCACTAGCTCTGATACCCATTCCGTGGAATGTTCCATGACCATCTAGTGTCGCAATGTTGTGGTCTACATTATCGGCCACCCACTGCGTAAAAGTGCCGGGGAAATATTCCGAAAGAAGGTTTTCTAGACTTTCACTCTGAATTACAGATTGCTTGTATCTGGTCACTTCGTCGTAGCTGATGGAAAACCCTAACCGTGACAATTCATTGTTCAGCCACTTCGATCCAAACACATGATCCAGTTTAACACCTAAGCCAAACAAGGTTGGGGTTATTACTGATCTTGGTCGGGCTGCCTGAATAATGCAGTGTCCAATACTGCTTTGCTTTAGTTCTGAAGTTCTGAATCAAGACAACTCAGTGTTCTCTTTAACTGAATCTGATCTCATTCTCAACTCGGAAATAACCGAAAGTGAAATTTTAGAAGCTGTGAACAAGATGAAAAATGGGAAGTGTAGTGGAGAGGACATGATTCCGATAGAATTTTATAAACACTCAATAGATAATATTTTGCCAATTCTAACTAAACTGTTTAACAAGATTTTCTTTTCAGGCATTTTCCCAAAATGTTGGTCATCATCCATTATCGTACCACTGCTGAAGAAGGGGGACCCCAGTCTACCCTCAAACTATAGAGGAATCTCATTGTCAAATACTATAAGCAAGATTTTCACCTCGATTCTTAACTACAGGCTTACTGAATGGTCAAATGATGGCAGAATAATCGTGGAAGAACAAGCAGGGTTTAGAACAGGCTATTCTACGATTGATAATGCCTTCATACTCTATAGTTTAATTCAGAAATATTTGTCAAAGGCAAAAGGTGGTGTTCTGTACGTGGGATTTGTGGATTTTCGTCGAGCATTTGACGGCATCTCCAGATCTAAATTATTCTATGTGCTAAAAAGTAACAAAATTGAAGGTCCAATGATAACCATTTTGCATAGCATTTATGAAAACGTACAGTGTAAAGTACGCAGCAACAACACTCTTGGTTATTTGCAATATTTATAAACGAATTGGCCAAAACTCTTAAATCTGAATGTGATTATGGTATTTTTGTCGATCAATCAATTGATGATGTATTTTCTCTTTTATTTGCCGATGATTTGTCTCTTATAGAAAATCCATTCAAAACTGTAGTTTGTAGATTTGAGTACAAGAATAGTTTCTCATTTTTCGAAATTCCGCTAAGTCGGACACTGTATTTCTGCTAAAAATTTTACGATTATCACCAAAATCAATACAATTTCTTTTTGTGATGCCATGAACTCACATGCCAAAAATTATTAAAATCCATTCAAAACTGTAGTCTGTAGAGTTGAGTACAAGCAAAGTTACTAGCATTTTTCCGAAATCGCGCTAAGTCGGACACTGTATCTTTGTTAAAAATTATCCGATCATCACCAAAATCAATACAGTTCCTCTTTGTGATGCCATGAACTCACATATCAAAGATTAATACAATCCAATCAAAACTATAGACTGTAGAGTGAGCACAAGCAAATGTGAACAGACGACAGACAGACAGACAGAGAGATGATCACAATATATGCCCTACAATTCATGTGAGGGCGTATAAAAATGATGATCCCGTTTTATTCTAATATTTCAAACCAATATAAGCTGATTACCAACAAGAGACACCCAAAGCAGATAATAATGCATGATTTTGAGGATCTTTGATATTCTAATCATTAAACTGCCCAACAAGATTCAGGTGGATTTTTTAAGCAAAAAGTACACAAAAGTTTAGAAAGCTTATGAAAAGTTTATCTTTTAACCTATAATCCCAAGAGAAATTATAGACATGCACACGGATTTCATATATCATCCCACTTTCTATTTATCTTCACATTGTTCATGATTAACGTCTACTCTTTAAATATATTCTCTATAACTGTGAAAAACTGTACCTTTGGTTGTGGACACTTCTTCCAGCAATAAATGGTCTATTATCAATGCCCCTTTCCTTCAACATATATTCTGCAACTAATAGATTTTCCTTCCCTTTGTCTGATCTAACTCTCTCTGGTAAACCATAATTTTGTACTGCATTTAAAAAAGCACCCAATACAGTTGAGGCTCTGTTATCAGTGTTAACTTGAAGAAATACTCGTAACCTGGAATAGCCACCAATTCCCCCGTGGATAACAAAACGCCACCTGAAATACAAATTTTTTTAAAAGAAAATTGCAGTGCTGTACCCCATTTAGTCTGAATTATTAACCTTCTTAGAATAGTTTTTAGTCTTTAGTTAATAGTGAAAAATAGCGATGGCTCATCGTAATACGCCCCCCATTGGCAGCCTTAGTTATCCAGGCGGGGAGCTATCGCTAAGAGCTATCAGTACCGGTAAGTGAAATATTTCACATTTTCATACTGCATGTTTTTTCAAAGCCTTCTTATTTTATTGTCAACAAATTTCATCCAAATCCATCAAGAAACAATTTCTCCACCAAGTATACAACGAATTTTCAAGAAGGGCAATAACTCAATAAGCATTTTCGATTTGACTGATTTTCTATAGGCTTTATCCGTAGGTGATAACAAATATTCACACCAAATTTCCAATATCCACCATGAAACAAGTTCTCTATTGTGCCCACAACAAATTTTCAAGAACAAGGGCAATAACTCATTAAATATTTTTAGATTTGTCTGATTTTCAAAAGGCTTTATTCTTAAGTGTTATTCAAAATCTGGGATTAAACATAAAAAAATAGAAACAATTTTATTTCTGGCAGATGTATATGTAAACATATGTTTTGTATTTGTAGTGTCTTGGAGCCTACTTACCTTACAAGTTTATGGTTTCCATCGATATGCCACAATGATTGTGGCTTTGACATAGTAACCTCTCCGTTGGATTCTATGAGTAGTTAAAAACAAGTGACGAAATAGTACGACTTCAGGATCTACTAGTATCATAGCCTTCCTAACCCTTTGTTCTTGCACACGATGCCCTAAATTTTTTAGTAGACTTATCATACTGCGATAACCTAGACAAGGATAGTCTTTACAAAGTTTTGAAACTACATCAACAAGTTCATCATCATTTATTTTACTATATGCGTCAGATACCCTCAATCAAAAGTCATTCAATCTTCTTTTCACTGTTTTTTCACTGACATGTAAAAGGGAAGCTATGTCTTTCACTTTAAAATCACAGGAGGTAATATTCTACAATTTCCTCTGGTATGTTGATAGCAGGACGACCAACAAGTCCTAGTCTAATTACTGGCACTGAAATTTGTCCAAAGCAATCATTAATATCCTTTAAAGAAGAAAAAAAAGCAATTGCTTGTTCCACAAAATTCAGACATGCTGACAGGTCACTAAACTCTTGTAACTGAAATATCATGTCCAATACATTTAGTCTGGTCGTTAAACGTTTTGACCGGGAAAAAATTCGTATAGAAGCAAATTTGGTATCACAAGAAACAGCATTTTCAGTGGAATAACATATCCAAAATCCGCTAAAATCCGCCTTGGGGGAAAAAACAAGCATACATTTTTATTTGACAATTCAGTTGCCATAATGGATAGTTTTTAGACCAGCGGGTGAAGGACGGGAATCATTTCGGGTTTTTTTAGGGTTATTTTCGATGAGGAATTCAAATATGATGTGTAAACGGGTCGCAACATATGCGAACTTGGTCAAATCGGGGTCAAAAGGTCAAATACGGGTCACATTCCCTATATGTGGTATATCTCGTAAACGACACATTTAAGGCTATCAAAATGTATTATGGGTCTATAGGAAACCACTATCAACAATGTGAAAAAACACATAATTGTTTCGTTATGACGTCATCCTGTCTTATTTATGACGTCATCATCCATATTTTGTCTGTTAAACTTTTCCATCTACGGGGCATTTATAGGAAATTATGACGTCATCACTTAAATCACCCTGAAATCGGGATAGCGGGTCTTATAGCTATTCACAGTTATAGCATCAATGAAGTATTTTTTTCTAGATTTCTGCATCAGAACAAACATCGTCGGTTAAGACATAGCAGCCGAGATAACCATGATGACTTTCTCCTCGTCAAGCTCGGGGACCACCAAACGTCTCTTGTTCTCAGCTCAATTTTTAAACCGAAATTTATAAACACAGATATTCTGTTCGTGTTATATTTTCAAGAGAGACTGTGGCCGAAGGTATTTAGTTCAATACAATCAAATATAAGCTCGGATAATCAGCAAAATCTCAGCTAAGAACAAAAAGAAATATTAATGGCCACGGAGCCTGGAGTTTAATAATACACAAATTGTTCACCGTGTAATTTATTATCATGCGACATGAACGTAAGCCTACATGTATAATGCGAAAAGTTCAGTTATCATCCTGGTCGTCAACAGTGACCTCTTCGGAATTCTTACAGTTTTCTCCTCTGCATTCCCCACAGGCGCTAACGCATTTGATCCCATGTTTGCGACATGAGCAGCTGTTGCTACCACATTGATTTGTGGTTGCTGTCTTACACTTGCATCTTACAAATTTAAACAAATCCTCGGGAGCTGCATCAGTTAAGATTGGCGTAAGTACTTGATTTACAACTTTCCATCCCCATTGCGTTGGGTCCAGGTAATCATTCGAGAGCTTTAACCAAAGTGTGACTTGCAAGTGAACTCTCAAACTATGGAAATAAGCAGCTCTCTTTGTAGGTGGAAGTTTTTGTGGATCAATTGTTGTCTTGATAGTCGACATCATCTGCATATATTTCAAATAACGTAGATTATTCAGAGTGTCAAGTTCTTTGCCTCCGTATAGGATAATGTTTAACCTTTCACCGGCTGCCCCAACCTGCTCCGCAGTAGCCGTTGGATAACTGATTATACCAGATAGATCTTGCAGCTCTTCTGACTGAGTAATCTTTTTCAACAAAACGGTTTTTCCATGTCCATATGTCGCAGAGGTGGTGTCAAATCCGCCCCATGCATGGATGAACAAGAGATTCGATATAACTTCTTTATCTGTTTTCTTGATCAAGTCTTGAATTCTCCATAACCTCAAACCTTGCTTTGTTCTGCTAGCTTCTGAGTGAAAATATACATCGGCCATATGGTGCTTCCAATGATACATGAGGAGAACAAGTACATCCGTATCATCTGCAACAACACTCACTTCTCTTCCTCCGCTTGCTAATTTTAGAGCACTTTCTACAATCAATGTATCAGCATCGCAGTACTATAGTACACATCCTGACCATCGGCTTCTAAGCTTCGACCCAGCAATGCGATGAATTGACTCTTGTTCTTTTCATTCGAGAGGAATGTCTGTTGGTCTCCATGGGCCCTGATAGATTCATTTAATTGAATATATGCACAGGTTTTTCCAATTCTTCGCTGGTGCTCGTGATCCTTGATAGACGGACCGTTTCCATAGCCATCAAATACTATATAACAGTCACCATATCTTGTACGCACATATTTCACATATTGCTTTGATATCTCCTTGTACGACACGTTCTTCTGCCATTAAACTCTATTGAGAAGAGCCCCACCATCTATAACATGCATTGTAGATCGGGACGTTTCCTCGGAAGATTGAGCACCATTTTCCAAATATTTTGCAAGCAGTGGTTTGCGCATGTAATTGTCCTTAAAAAGTGAAGTTGGTAACACTGTGAGCCCATAGCTGAAGTATGGAGCCATATCATTCTCCCTCTGTGCGATAGCTATCAGACGATGAAACAGGTGATGTGGATGGATGTGGACGTTCTGTTGATCAACTAGGATCCCTGGATACAAATGATCTAAAGTCTTTACTTGATCTTTTCTTTTCAAAGATGATTTCATAATATTGATGTTATCGAGCTGTTTCTGTATGTTTGCACCAACCTCTTCTGTATTCTGACAATTAACACCATCACCATCTGTTGCTGTTAAACCCGATGATATTGAGCGCAGTCTTGACTCATCTAAATCAAACGTCTCGTGTTGGTCAAACCTTGAATTGTGTGCATGTCCGCGAAATCCCGAATGCTCCTTGTCCCTAGGTCAGTGTGCTGTTCGCTTGTCTTGTGTTTGACGTTTGTGATAGATGTCATTGCATCATGAACTGTGGCACACTTGTGTATACTATAAACCCACTGAAGGTGTACTGTCTCGGTGACGCCTCGTCCTCTAGTTAGCCCCCCTCTGCTCTTAATGGATCTCATCATGACCTGTTCAATAGTAAGGTCCGTCCATAATCCTGCCCAATAGCGATCACTTCTGCGGACCGTGTGGAAGCCCTGTTCTTGGAAGCAATGGTATAACCAGGGATGATCTTTTGATAATTCCGTCATCAGTTGTAAATATAATCGCGCGCTCTTTGCATAATTGATATGTCCCGTTGCTGCAAATAGATTCAGCATCCGTGTAACTGCTACAAGATGTAGTGTCCAATCTCCTGTTCTTTCGGCTCGAATGAACATTTTCAAAGTTTCAATGTATTCGATGTATTGCAGCCACAACTTTGCTGTAGGTGAACGACTTGCAAGCAGTGATTTATACTTGAACAGACATCCATCTAATTTCATCAGTTCCTTACATTCGGCAATGGCAACAGTTGGTAGGGATTTGTCTTTGACTCTATCATATAAATTCTGAATCTTCTCTACTTCTGTACCATACAACTTGTCGATTTCAGGTTCTTCATCAGTTCCATCTACTTCTTTGTCTGCATCTATTTCCATTCCCACATCTGATACGGTGTTCTAGAGATATTCTTGATCAAGAGGAGTATCGTCGTCTGCGTTTCTAGTTTGAATCATGTTAGTTGTGGTGTCGCTTGATGCATTGTCTGCTTCTTTAGGGGGTAAACTCTCGCCATTTATTTCTGAACTAACACTTGGTAAAACTGACAACAACAAATTGTTTATCAACGCAGACTCTACTAAAAAGTGGCCGCGCAGGGCTCTTGATACAGCCTTCCCTGACATCATATGGTTTACTGCATTAGGCCCATATACTGTTTCTAATGCCTCTTCTATACCAGATCCTTTCATCATGGATCCAATACTTCCCATAAAGCTCATCATTGTATGGAATCCACCAAGTCTACATACTATGTTCATTGACTTTGCTGTGATTATATCCGTCGCTTTAAGCCACAACGGTTGGTCGAATGTGATGCACGGGGTCGGAATATGCAACCTTTCAGCTTGCCTTTGGTTGTAGATTAAAGTTGAGTAAATACACGACTCGTCAGAGGGATTTAAGTCAATTATTGGTAGAAGGAGTACTTCAGACTTGGGAAATGGATACTGATCTCGAGAAAACACATGCTGCATGAAGCCTGACCAGTTAGGTCTTGGTCGTATTGCGTTGCTAAAAATCGACCCGGAGTGCCAAAGAAGATGGGAGCTTAATTCTGGAGGTAACGTGTACGGAAACTGCAAATGAAGCATTGGTTTATATTCGATCGATGCCAAGCCTTTCGTAGGTTCACTAATGTACTGTAAAATTGGAACCCCCTTATCCTTCACTAGCTCTGATACCCATTCCGTGGAATGTTCCATGACCATCTAGTGTCGCAATGTTGTGGTCTACATTATCGGCCACCCACTGCGTAAAAGTGCCGGGGAAATATTCCGAAAGAAGGTTTTCTAGACTTTCACTCTGAATTACAGATTGCTTGTATCTGGTCACTTCGTCGTAGCTGATGGAAAACCCTAACCGTGACAATTCATTGTTCAGCCACTTCGATCCAAACACATGATCCAGTTCAACACCTAAGCCAAACAGGGTTGGGGTTATTACTGATCTTGGTCGGGCTGCCTGAATAATGCAGTGTCCAATACTGCTTTGCTTTAGTTCTGAAGTTCTGAATCAAGACAACTCAGTGTTCTCTTTAACTGAATCTGATCTCATTCTCAACTCGGAAATAACCGAAAGTGAAATTTTAGAAGCTGTGAACAAGATGAAAAATGGGAAGTGTAGTGGAGAGGACATGATTCCGATAGAATTTTATAAACACTCAATAGATAATATTTTGCCAATTCTAACTAAACTGTTTAACAAGATTTTCTTTTCAGGCATTTTCCCAAAATGTTGGTCATCATCCATTATCGTACCACTGCTGAAGAAGGGGGACCCCAGTCTACCCTCAAACTATAGAGGAATCTCATTGTCAAATACTATAAGCAAGATTTTCACCTCGATTCTTAACTACAGGCTTACTGAATGGTCAAATGATGGCAGAATAATCGTGGAAGAACAAGCAGGGTTTAGAACAGGCTATTCTACGATTGATAATGCCTTCATACTCTATAGTTTAATTCAGAAATATTTGTCAAAGGCAAAAGGTGGTGTTCTGTACGTGGGATTTGTGGATTTTCGTCGAGCATTTGACGGCATCTCCAGATCTAAATTATTCTATGTGCTAAAAAGTAACAAAATTGAAGGTCCAATGATAACCATTTTGCATAGCATTTATGAAAACGTACAGTGTAAAGTACGCAGCAACAACACTCTTGGTTATTTGCAATATTTATAAACGAATTGGCCAAAACTCTTAAATCTGAATGTGATTATGGTATTTTTGTCGATCAATCAATTGATGATGTATTTTCTCTTTTATTTGCCGATGATTTGTCTCTTATAGCTGATAGCATTGGGGGTTTGCAAAAACTGTTCAATATTCTTGAGAATTACTGTGATAAATGGAACATGACTGTAAACCTAGATAAATCTAAAATAAATTGTAGTTTTTAAAAAAGGGGGTAAATTATCTTCTTCAGAAAAATGGTTCTATAAGGGTTCAAAAATAGAATGTGTTCCACATTATACATATCTTGGGATTGTCTTTTCTAATCGTTTAAAATGGAAAGTCTGTATCTCAAACTTAGCTCAACAAGCTTGCAAAGCCCTAAATGTTATTAAGAAATGCATGTAACTGTAAAACGGCATTTAAATTGTTTGATTCTATGGTAGCTCCAATTCTCTACTATGGAGCTGAGATTTGGGGTATAGAATGTAAACCTGTGATAGAAAGTGTACAAAATAGGTTTTGTAAATGGCTGTTATATACGGGTGAAAAAACTATGAATGATATGTGTCGAGGGGAATGTGGTAGATTCAAACTGTCAATAAATTATCAATGTAAATCAATCAAATACTTCTTAAGAATTCAACAAATGGAAGAGCATAGACTTCCTAAACAATGTTATAAAATGTTATTTAGACAAGACGAATTAGGTAAAGGGAATTGGTGTACTTCCGTTAAATCTATGCTTTTTAATATGGGGTTTGGTTTGCACAAGGTGTCGGTGATATCAAACACTTTATGTTGGTATTTAAGCAAAGATGTAAGGATTTAGACAAGCAATCCTGGCAATCCAATATTTCATCATCTCCAAAGTCTGCATTCTACTCAATAATTAAAGAGGATTTGTTAAGTGAATATTACTTATCATGTAATCTGCCACAGTCTTTACTATTTGCACTATCAACTTTCAGGTGCTCTAAGCATAAGCTTAACATTGAAATTGGACGTCATAGAAATCTCCCAACTAGTGAACGATTATGTAGTTTGTTCAATATGAATACTGTGGAAGATGAATTCCATTTCATTCTTGTTTGTCCCATACTACAAGATTTAAGGAAAAACTTGTTGCCATTATTTTGTCATAGTAAACCAAATTACAACAAGCTAACTTCACTGTTCAAATGTAATGAATTTAAAGTCGTCCATAACTTGGCTTTGTACATAAAGAAAGGAATGGAAATTAGACAGGAAATGCTTTCTATATAATATATTGTTTATATCATGTTTAATGTGTATTTATTGTGTATATGTATATATTATCCGTTTTACATTACGATGATAACCATGTATATGTTAATTGTATATATATATATATTGTATATATGATTGTACTATGGGCAAAATGCCTAAAGTACTTGAATAAAGATTTATTATTATTATTATTATTATTTAGTTCTGAAGGGACAATATGCTTCAGGAATGTCTGTAGGTGTTGCGGTATCCAATCAGAATCCGTTATGTCATCATTAGTAGGATAAGACTTTGAATCATATTTTTTCTCTCTGATTCCCGCCTTTATTATCTTTGCTGCAGCTGTCACTATTCGATCAGCTTCATCATCGATGTCGTCATCCTTTTTCGAGTACCATTCTTCATGTATTATGTATCTCGCCATGTTTCGAAAACAAACAACATTGCTACGACCTTCAATTTCCGCAAAAAAAAAAAACAAAGTCTTTATAGCGCTCCTGTAACTTTTTTGTTTCAGTCTTTTAGTTGTGTAGACATCTGATCCACCACTGAAAGTAGTCATCTTAACATGCAATTCAGAGAGGGTGTAAAAATCTGCATCACATTCAGATCCCAGCCAATTGCATAGCATGTCGAACCAGTGTCTCCTCTATTGATTCTCTGGTCTTCCTGGAGTCACGTTGCTTGTTATGGTGTCGATATTTCTAACGAGTATGAACTTTTAGTACCGGTAATAGTTACTGTGGTAGACGGCTTCAGCTGCAACTAAGTCAATGCACCCATTGAGCCGATCTTGAACTTCAGCTGCCCACTGATCTCCTCTCATTTCACAACACTCTAGAAGTTTTTGACGGAATGGGAGGGTCGCTACTTGATACACTGGGGTCCTACCAGGAAGACGAGTGTCTACTGATGCAGTTTTACCACAAACCATACAATTATCTTTCCAGTTAAATGGCATCAAGCTAGACCTCAATTTCTTAGTACATGACATTTGTACATTGTTACAAAGCAATCGTTTCTGGTCTGTGAAATCTCTCCGGCAGTTTGTATGTACCAGCACTTTTCCAATTGGTGTCGTGAAAATACGTTTATTCCAATAACTGTTTAAATCCAACAAATCACGTTTTTCGCTACAGTTAATAAGAGTCAGCAACCCCTTTCGGATGACAGATACAAAACTTTCATCTTCACCAAAGTCTTGCTTACACATACACAATAGTCTTCGCGAAAGTCGGACATATTGCTAATTAAGTACTCTAGAACATCAGATGTTGGCAATTCTTTTAATAACTCAATTATTTGCTAATAATGGTTCGTGGCATAAGTAGCGGATGTTGCACTACAAATTCGGAATGTTCTGTCAATAACATTTATTTTTAATGGCAATTATGTGTTTCCGTAGATTTTTTAATCGAACGGAAGTTCAGGCAATTGTCGGTTAGGATTACATCTTTTTCTACATAATGTGAATGGTGGAATCAAGTTGATTAGTAATTGTTACATATCAAGAAAAAAAATCTGAGAAATATTCATGTTTTCAATGTTATTTCAATTTTATCCGTGATGTTTGTGTTTAAGAATAACGTCGGCTGCTATAGGGAGTAATGCTTTATTATATGTGAAATTGATTCAACGTCGAGTTTTAAGTAACTATTACTTGTCAAATTTGTTTTCTATTAACAAATATCAATGTTTCATAAATAAAATGTAGATATATAATGGTTAAAACTCGATAATTGCCGATATCACGACGTCGACTAACGAATAAAACAAACCCTCCCTAAAGTATGGTGGTCACGTTGTACCATGACGTCATTTGTTATGAAAAATACCGTACGCTACAGAATGATTTTCAAATGATCACAAAAAATTTTGCCCACAACGGAATTTAGCGGATTTTGGATATGTTGTTATTCTCCACATTCTGCTTCTTTTGATACCAAATTTGCTTCTATACGAATTATTTCCGGGTACCCCTATATTTTCAGCTTCAACAGCCAGACTAATTCTCAATCTGAACGATTAGATATTCAGAACTATTCTCATCACTGTGAGTCTCGGCATATCTTGCTAAATTAATTAGTTTTTGTCTTATCATATTTTTCATTTGACAGACATAATTTTCTTCACATTGGTTTTCGGCCATTTTTGTTATGTCCAAGGAGGTTATCTCCCATTTCTGGGAGCATTTTATTTTAGGTTTCAATCATTTCATTCCCACGTGACTGTCACGTGAACATGTTTTTCAAATAAGACTTATGCAATAATTCTTTTACAACGGGGAAAATGCTATGTTTATTTGACTGATGTCAATAGACCAGTGGAAGACGTTTCTTAACACATTCTCTTCACAAAACTACAAATGCCTTACTTCAATCAACCAAAGTGATAATGGTTTATTCTTGATGAATGAACAACTTGTATTAAGTCATGTGTTATGATGCTATTATATTGGATTTTGCTAAACGGTATTTGAGAATTGAAATGAATACATTTCCTTTTGAAAAAAAAACTATGCACTATTAATTTTGACTTACTACTTATGTCATGTTAACAAGATCATTAGTGGTATATTGACATAAGGAATATGATTTAGCACGCATAAATGTTGATTTAGTCAAAGCTTCTGGTCATTTAATTTTGTCCCAATTTGCCCTTCCATAGAGTAAAGTAGAGAAATTGGAAATTGAAAATGATTATTTAAGATCCTTATTAGCTGATGATAGCGCTATAGAAACTTATGATGAAGATAACAATTGCTTTAACACTCAGCTAGTGGAATGTGTGATGAATCTTTCAAACTGCAATGTTGCTGCGAACAAAATGTCTCAAGTAATTGAGCAGGTGTGTAAGTTGTGCAAGAAAACTCTGACTAAACTCTCATCAGAGTGGACAGTAAACAGAATTAATATTAGTAAGTCCAATATAGCTTTGGCTTAAATAGAGACTCTCGCTAAACAAGAATATTTGACCTTATACACAGATGAACCAGCAAATTTAGAACACTATGAGTGATAGAGCAGCCACTGAAAAAAAAAATTCCATGAGCTCCTTTCTTCATATCGCGAGGATATATTGGCTAAAATCCTGGACAGAACTTGATGAAAAAGAAAAAGATGCTTGTTCTACAATGAAAAACTTTTTTGTGGTCTGCACCTTTGGGTTGGTTGTGCTGATGTTAGTGTAAAAGCAATTAGTGACTTTGAAAGTGCAATGACAGAAATAACACTTTCACCAGTTGGCATATGGAAGGGTAAAAAGGGGGAAAGTGGTACCGTTCGTTTGATAAGATATTGTAGCAAGGCCTTTGCTAGAGGTGCCGATGAAAAAAGCGGGGTTCATGGACCATGCAAGACATACATTGAAGGGAAATCATTGAAAGTGTTATTCCTACCATTTAAACGCATTCGATTTAACATATTTTTTTTTACTTGGAGGAATAGTGTATTTCCATCATGAGAATATAATAGGTTTTTTGGAAAACATACATGGTGGAACAGACTACAGACATAAAATCAAATGTATATTTAAGCAGGGTGTCGTGCTTTTGGACTAATTTCGAAATTGATTACTTCGCCGCTTTGAAGATTAATTGAAAGGAAACTTCATATTTTAAGGATGAATGCCCAGTACCAGAAACTTTGTGAATACTTAGAAAAATTTACAGTAGATACATGTGTCGCTCATGATTTTATTGCAGGAAAATCAAGCCCATTTGATATCCCATTTGATGCAGATGATATCATTTTGAAAATAAATTGATTGAACCCTGTCACCTTGATGATCAGACCTGCCAGATTGTTATGCTTCTTTCTAAAGCAGTTCTAACCTAACTTCAAAGACAATTAAAAGATCAACTACCTGGGGGAAAGTATGAGGAATTCAACAAAGAATTATTGGATGATGCACAATCAGTTATGAAGACTTTTTTGGACAATTAGATTTTCTATTAAAGTACAGACCAAATGCGTCACTTTTGTGTAATGAAGTATTTTTAATGTTTGCGCACAACAAAACTGATAAATGTTTGGCTGAAATGGATGAGGATGCAAAACCAAAGCAGGAAGGTAGGGAAAAGGGCAAGGAGATCAACACATTATTTAAAACGAGATTACACTCGATAAAACAAAAATACAAAGAATATTTGAAAGAAAAAAAAAGAACAGATTAAATTGAAACGCCAAAAAACCATAAAATCAAAGGAAGATGCCACTACTCAAATGATATACTATGGATTGTGGCAATCTAATACTGAAAAAGACAAAAAACTTTCAGAAATTAAAACTTTAAGAAGAAGGCTGTTCAATCTCAACTTAACTTAAGAAAGTACTTCTGCAAAAATCACAAAAGCCAGGAATTTACAATTTCAGTTCTAAAAGTAAACAACATCACAGTTAACAGAAAATCTTAAAAAAACTCATTGAAGAGGCCTTTTCACGTCTGGAACAAGATGAACCTTAAAGGCTGGAACACGCCTTCTGGTAAATAAAAGAGTAGGGCACAAGTTCTCGGATTGAGATGTGTACAATAGGAAAGTGTGCTCTGTTGTGCCTGGCTACCCAAGCTGGTACAATATCAAATATGATGACTATGATGATATATATGTATATGATCTACTTCAAGATTACGAAGAAGGAAATCTAACAATTTTAGTCAATTAACTTAAAGAAAAATGCAAGAGAAGCTGTTTTTAGTGAGTCAAACAAATGTTGAAAAAGAATCAAATTGGAAAAGTTATTGAACATTGCACCCTGATTTGTTATTATGCACAATATATTGCATGTCTTTAATGCATGCCTATTATTATTCTTTTTTAGTTTTTAATTTAATTTTCTTGATTGTTTTTTTTAAAGCTTTAGTTTAAGTGTTATTAGATTAAAAGACCTATTAAAAGATTTGTTTCTTATTGAAATTTTTGAAAAAGGTTTTAGTTCTTAAAAGAATTCAATTTTGATATGAAATAATTCAAAAGTCATGAAGATATAGGTTTTGACTGTGTGTTTTTTTACCAATTTGAATGTGTTCAAACTTACAAACATGTTCTTTTTCATTTCAGGATGATACTGGTGTAATGCTTCATTTAGATGTTTTTATTGAACGGATACATCAAGCCATGCATGTGTAATAAACTGAGGTCAAAAACAGATTGTTTGTCGTTTTTCCTCGTTCAGAAAATGCTTCAGTGGGGTGTGAATAAACAAGAATAACTTTTTAACTATTTGTCTTAGAGTAAAACGGTTTTCAGATTTGGGTTCCTGAGGGTCTTTTTTTATAAGATAAGCTTTCAATAATAACAAAAATGTGATTTTACAAAAAGATTTTCAAAGAGCTACTGAAAAATGTTGATATTTATACAGTAATTGTATGATTTGTTAGAGTAACTTGTGGGCAAGGTTTGATTTGTGCGTCAATGGAGGTAATCTGTATATATCGGTATGAATGACATTTTGACATGTACATGCTCTGAACTATTTGATTTAATTTTAAACAAAAATATCTCGAAACAGAAACCAAATGTCAATGTCAATTTATAAATAAATCTTGAAAACAGCAATAGTCCTGTCAGTTTCCAAATTAATTTGAATATACGGTATATATAATGTAAGGCCTACAGCTATGATATAAGGATCTGAATGTCAACCATGCCGTTTAACCCTTAACCGGTTACGTGTCGACAAAAGTCGACAAATGTAAAATTACTTAAGTGGTCAGGCGTCGATAGTCCAAATCCATATTTTACACTTAACGCCGTGTGCAAAAGGCAGCAGACGACACATATTTAATGTAAACATCCGGGAGATTGATTTCCGCTGAAAAAAACGATGCCATTTCATTGAAATTTTTCGAGTTTTTTCAAATTTTCCTTGCTGTTTGAAAAAAATGAAAGCGGTTATATGATAATGTTATGACGCCATGATATCAACAACCAAATAAGTGAATATATTACGTATTTCAAGAAAGATTCTGAACTATTTTTTACATTGTTTACAACTCGGAACATAAAATGGCTAAGCGTGTTTTCAAAACGAATGATGTACTTGGAGTGGTTATGAATGATTCCGATTCGGATTTTTTATCTGAAAGTGATTCATCAGATGATGTTGAACAGTCAAGTGCAATACGGGAATATTCTTCAGAAGATGTCAATGTTTGTAATGATATTGAGCAACCAAATGGACATTACTGGCATCAGATGAACATTATGTGCCTACACCTATACCAATATATCCATTTTCAGAACCACATTTAAAATTTGACAGTTCTGGCCTAAAGCCTATAGATTATTTTTATCTTTTTTATCCTGAAAGTATTATTGAAAAAACAGCATTTGAAAGTAACAAATATGCAGCACAGTTCTTTGATAATACATGTGATTTACCACCAAATTCTATATTTTATAAATGGATAGAAACTTCAGTTTTTGAAATTAAAAAACTGCTAGGACTTAGAATAATCATGGGTTTTGTGAAAAAGCCTGATCTGAGAGATTATTGGACAGTAGACCCATTACTGTGTACGCCAATCTTTTCAAAAGTTATGCCTATTTGGAGGTATCGTTTGCTTAATTCATTTCTGCATTATAATGATAATTCATTTCAAGCAAACAAGGATAGTGCTGATTACGATCCCCTTTTTAAAGTCCGTTTCAGTATTGCCGACATACTTAAATGATTTTGTGAGTGGTTGTGAAGTTAGCATTGATGAAAGTTTATGTCCATTTAAAGGCCGATTATCATATCGTCAATATATACCCAATAAACCGCACAAGTGGGGCATCAAGTTTTATGTTATGTGTGATTCGAGAACAGGTTTTTGCTTATATTGGGACTGCTATACTGGAAAAAGTAGACTTGGAGTAGATACTGGTTACAATGATTTATTTAGTAAAACTGAAAACGTTGTGTTAGATCTGGTGGATAAATTGCCACATATTGGTCATCATGTGTATATGGATAACTTTTATTCATCAGTTAATCTCTTTGATAAACTATTCAAAAATGGACATGGAGCGTGTGGAACTATTCGTGCAAATCGTAAAAACCTTCCCTGTCATGCTGAATTCAAATCTAAAATGGAAAAAGGTGATACCCCTGTGTTTTTTCATAAAGACAATAAAATGGTAGCTGTTGTTTGGCAAGATGTCAAACGTGTAAATGCTTTATCTACCATACATAACACTACTTTAATTGAAAAACGTATTCGAACCAAAATATCTGATAATGGTTATAGGACAATTTTAAAACCAAATCTAATAAGTGAATATAATAAATATATGGGAGGGGTAGACCTTCTTGATCAAGCTTTAAGTTATTATAAATTTCCTCATAAAAAGTCCAAAGGTTATCAAGTAATAGCACACTTTTGTATTGAAGTAGCATTAGTTAATGCAAGAATTGCATATAATCTTGCTAATAGTAGTAGTAAGTTAACTGCAAAGAAATTTCGTTGAGCTGTTGCAAAGGAGCTCTTAGGGGACTATGATGACACTGCTAATCCCCCAAAATCAAAAACATTATCCAGCTGTATATGACAATAAAAAGTACAAACCTGATTGTGTAGTTTGTTCTGACAGAAAATCAGGTCATCGGAAACAAGTAAGCACATACTGCAAATTATGTGATAAAGCTATGTGCATAGACAAATGTTTTGAACATGTTCATACACATCGAAAATATAGGATTTCATATGAAAATGAAAGTTAATTTTGTTGCTTATGTCAAAGAATATTAAATCATATTATGGTGTTTATTCCACTAATTAGCTTTATTTATTAATAATTAGTTGGTAAGATACAAGTTTGTTTTATAAATTCTGTCAAAGTTAAGTGTGAAGTGATAAGTTTATAGTTGTTTCTTTCCCTGTTATCATATTTTATATAATTCAATATTTTATTTTATTTATATTTTATAATAACAGATTTCTGATATGTCACACATTTGATATGATTCAGATATTAAAATTTCAATTGCTCATGAAGTAAAGTGTCTAGTGATAAGTGCATAATTGAAATTTTAAGGAAAATGTTTTCAGATATATAATGTATAGGTGCCTTTTACTTTATTATGGTTCCCATGATATATCTAGCATTATTTTGCTGCAATGTAAATATATTAAATCCATGAACCATCTTTAGACAGTACTGACTGAATTATTTAGTAAGGGAATATGAACATCTCTCCTAGTTCCTAACATACATTTTGTATGTAACAGATATAAGTCTTATGGAGTTCAGGAATTGAAAGTGACATCCACTCACACTATTGTAACGTTGAGGCGATTCAGGACATACGTATATAACCCGTAGGTCATGGAGTCCTATAAAAAGGAAGTCCTTTCAGTAAATCAGTTATTATGTTCATTTAAACATATTTAACAAAACTTTGAATAATTTTGATCTATGAAATTATAAAATATGCAACAACGTTCGTAATATATTGATTTCAATCAATATCAACCAGTAATATTTTGTTGAAAAATATACCATTATATACCTTAATCAATTATCTCTAACTTTGTAATATATCTTTAAGCTCTATAATCAAAATTAAGAGCGAGCAAGGAGCAGAAAGACTATAAGGGTCTTATTACGTCTTAATTATGAATTTGTCTTGACCACTTGACGTCATAACGTCAAAATAACGTTGACCGGCTAAGGGTTAAACAAACGGATCCTGGCATCGTACAGAAAATACCTGGAGCAGCCAGGAAGGTGTTTGGATATGTTGACCTCATGGATGAAATTGTGGGTGACAGCCATGCTACATTACCAAAGTTTGTGGTATCATCCATCAATGCCTCTTCAACACCCGATGAAACTTTAACTGTTGAAAGCGATGATGACGAATATGAATGTGTCCCTAAAAGGAAGAAGACAAACCAAACTTCCAAAGAAAGAGCTTGTCTGGGGCTAGTCAGATGATTAGCTTTCTTGAGTCCTACAGTGAGCGGGCTGTGGCAAGAGAGGAGGCAGCAGCGACTCGAGCACAAGAGAGACACCAAGTAAATATTGAGGTGATGTGCTAATTAGTTGTATTTGACTTTTTATATGTGCGCCCTCAAGAACCGTAGGGCAAACAGTGACCGTTACAGTTCCCTTAATTGTTTACGGTTGAATAAAATCGTGATAGTATTTAATTAGTTTTAATGTAATTGTCTATCGATTGGCTAGCTGACGTGTTATAAACAGTCTCTTAGCTCTTCCTTGGGCATCTCGTGCTTGCCCATGAAATCCATTGTGTTCAGTGTTCTCCACATCCTTATTCTGGAAAGTCTCATCTTGCTCACCCTGCTCTAAGATACAAATATTGTTAAGTATGAAAGCAGTAACAATGGTCTTCACCATTTTTTCGACGCTCTTCATGTTAATATGTTGGAGTCTACGAAATCTTCCTTTCAATATTCCAAACGCATTTTCAAAAACACTTCTTGTAGCACACAATGACTTGTTGAACTGTTTGTCAGCAATTGATAGCTTAACATCAGAATTTTGCTTCATGAGAAAACGAGATAATGGATACGCACCATTCCCTATAATGTGATTTTGTCCACGGTAAGCATTCTAGTACCCACCCCGGCCGACCACAATAGATGTGAATAAATGAACGATCATGTTTACAAATGGCTTGTCAAATTACAGAGTGAAAGCCCTTACGGTTTTTAAAGTCTGCCTCATTATTACCCGGTGTTTTTATAGGGATGTGTCCCATCAATTGCACCCAAAACCCCAGGAAACCCTTTTCTCTTCGAATGCGTTCATGGTTCTGTTTTTCCTGTTCTTTTGGGCCACTTTATAAAATTCGTACCGGTACACATAGAACATAACACATCCGAAATACGGTGATTATGATAAATCAATGTAGCTTTTTGGACATTAAACCTATCCGATATCGACTTAATAGTTTCTCGAGAACCAATGTACCAAATAAGTATAAGCCCCCCCCCCCTTTTCTCCAAAGGAACTTCAGGTCTACCACCCTCAGTTTGACGACTGCCCAATTCTGGCACATGATCTTTATGACTTAAAGCTATCTCAAATGTCTCACGAGACAGATGAAACAATCTCTTGAAATTATCCTTTAGTAGGGTGGAATAACCGACTCTACGTAGTCAGGGATCTTGTGTCTGTCGTCTCTGCATCTGGAAATAAAATGCAGGGAAATATTAACTACTTTAGCAGCTTTCGGGCAGCACACAAGACCACTAGTTTAAGAATTATGAAAATCTCTCAAAATCTAAAAAAAATATGTAAATACAGACATCAAAATTTGTCAAAAAAAGCTGAGCACAAGCTCCATAAGGGAGGCAGAAGAAGGATTTCTAAAAATATCTCGGACTGATTACAATAATTTGCATAAAATAAAGTACTAGGCTATATCCTTAGCATTCATTCATTTTATAAAAATATCTTCCCTTTTAATGAAATCGTTTTACTGTAGCATAAAAAAACAGGTCGTGTGCCTTAAAAGGTTCTTCAATTAAACAGGTACACGATCTAAAATGGTCGACCCAGAGCGGAAAGAGGTCCGGAAAATGTCATAGATTAAGGCAAGTGATCGGTTTCCTTCAAGGACCTACGAGATCATGCGGGGAGGTCCCGAGCGGGGTCGCACACTCTCCTGACCTAGTCGCCTCAGAGCAGCCCGGTTTTCTGAGCGCCGAGGCAACCCCGGGGAAGCAGCTCTCCTCCCGCAAGCTACGCTGGGTGTTGGGATCATCTCATCCTTGAACTCATCTCCTATAGCCTGGTGCACGAGGGGAAGGAGGGAGCGATGGTGTGGCGCCCCACCCGGAAGTCGAAAGCCAAGCTAGGGAAATCAATGTCGCCATGTGTCGCAAAGCAGCAGCGAGTTTTACACCAGGATCCAGGGCCCTCCTAATGTTAGTGTCCTGCTTCAGCAATCGAGAGGTTAGTCTGGAAAACATAACAATATACAAATATATTTAATTACATGAGTTAAAAAGAGTGCAACTTGAGATGTACATAATGCCGTGCAGCAACAGAGGCCACAATAGACACTGGTGCCGATATAACTGCAGTTTCAGAAGATGCTGCTTAAAGGGCTGGGATACAGTATTTGGACAACCCAAGATTTCGTCTCCTGAACGCCGAGAACGGTAAGGAAATGATAGGTTATACAAATGTTCCCGTTAAATTGGTGATTGGTACAGTGGAGATATATTGGACGGTATGTGTTGGATCTACTACAAGCAAATGATGGCATTATTCTGGCTTGAAAAGGAGACTTAATGTTTAATGGGATACTGGTTCCTGGACGTCGACACCAACGAGAGGACTACCATATTGCTAGAGTGCACCTAAGTAATGATACGGTGTTGCCATCTAGAACAGAAACAGTGTCACTGGACAAGTTGATGAACCAGTTCAAAAGGAGTTAACATATGGAGTTCTGTACCCAGCGTCTTTGAAACAAATATTCCTGTTCGTCTTCTAAATTTAAGTGACCAACCAATCCGTCTGAAGACAGGTTAACACTTAGGTAAATTAACTGAAGCATCTGCTCCAATCGACGCTGATGCAGTTATTGAAGACAAGGAAGGGGTCACAACTTCTACTTGTCCAGAATTCTTGAAAGACCTTATGAGTTCTGCTGAAAAGAATTTAGAATCACTGTTATGCGAATATCAAGATGTATTCGCAAGAAACGATGCAGCAGCTAAACATAAAATAGACACAGGTAATTCAAAACCAGGTAATTCAAAACCAATAAGACAACGTCCAAGAAGAACACCAATTGGATTTCAGTCAGAGGAGAAAAAAACCTAGGTAAATTGTTTGCTAATGGAACTGTGGTCCCTTCGACTTCTGATTATGCGAGCCCCGTTGTCCTTGTGCGCAAAAAAGATGGAGGTGTACGTTGGTGCATCGACTATCGAAAACTTAATGACGTCACATAAAGACTCATACCCCTTGCCGAACATAGAGGAATGTTTAGACACATTGGCGGGAACTAAAATATTTTCTTCTCTTGATCTTCAAAGTGGCTATCATCAGTTGACCATATGGCCCGTAAGAAAACTGCCTTCACAACCAAGTAAGGCCTATATGAATATACGAGGATGCCGCTTGGGTTAAGTTAAACAACTGCAAGCATTCCTTGGGCTTACAAATTATTATAGAAGATTCATTGAACATTATGCTGACCTTGCAGAACCCTTAAATCGATTACTAAAAAAGAGAATTGAGTTTTAGTGGTCCGATAAGCACAAGATTGCATTTGATAGCTTAAAAAGATCAGTATCCGAACCTCCAATTCTTGCATTTCCACTGCCTGATGATACATTCATCCTTGACACAGACGACTCAAACTACGCTGTGGGTGCAGTCCTCTCCCAATTACAACTCGGGGAGGAGAGAGTTATAAGCTATGCTAGTAAGAGACTGGGGCCAGCACAGGAGAAATACTGTGTGACCCGAGGAGAATTGCTTGCAATAGTTACTTTTGTGTGACCCGAAGAGAATTGCTTGCAATAGTTACTATTACAAACAAATTTAAGCATTATCTCTTAGGTCGCAAATTTATACTCGCACAGACCATGATTCCCTGCCATGGCTTCACAGATTCAAAAGTCCCTAAGGACAATTAGAATCACGATGGCTAGAACAGCTCAGTCAATTTGATATGGTTCTTCAACATAAAGACGGGAGGCTCCACGGAAATGCCGATGCCTTGTCTAGATACCCCTACACTGAAGACAAAGAATGTAACTGCTACACTGCTGGTTCAGATCCCGAGTCACTTCCCTGCAATGGATGTAAACATTGTCTCAGGGTTCATCAAGAATGGGAAAAGTTTGAAGCTGATGTTGATGATGTTATACCAATAGCCATACAGAGATTGACAAATTCCAGTCATAGATTTAGAAGCAGAACAGAAGAAAGACAAAGAAATGTCAGTTATTCATGAGTGGAAAGAAAAAGGACCACCAGACAATGAACAAGAGCTTTTTAAGGGAGCGCCCTGCTAACGCCATTACTGGTTATGCTTCCAAAATGTACTGAAAGAAGATGGAGTACTACTTCATGTTTGGAAATCTATGTTAAAGGACAAAAAAGCTTTTAATTGTTCAAGAATCAAAGAAAACTGTGCTGAAATTATGTCATTCAGATGTCCTTTCTGGATATCCTGGTGTTCGAAGGACACTTAGTAGGGTGAAGGAACATTTTTACTGGCATGGCATGCGGTCTGATACTTCAGATTTCATCAATTCTTGTTCGACATGTTCGGTAAATAAGAAGAGTTCACACGCAAGCCTAGCTTCTCTACAACAATATCAGACAGGTGCTCCAATTGATAGGGTCCAATTAGACATCTTAGGGCCATTTCCACTATCAAAGAAAGGTAATTAGTATATACTGGTAATTGTAGACCAGTTTACGAAGTGGACGGAAGCATACACATTACCAGATCAGATATCTGAATCTATCGCACGAGCCTTTGTTGACAATTTCATATCCCGGTTTGGAGTCCCTCGTGAAGTTCATACTGACCAAGGACGAAATTTCGATGGTGATTTTATGAAAAGACAGTTGCTCGGATGGGCTAAAACACGTACTACGCCGTACCACCCCAGCTCAAATGGTCTTGTGGAGAGATTCAATATACCCTCCTCCAGATGATTCGATGCTATCTAAACCACCAGGATGAATGGGATGAAAACTTAATCTTTTAACAGGAGCATATCGTAGCACCCCACACTCAAGCACCGGAATTACCCCTAATAGACTGATGCTAGGGCGGGATATTCATCTTCCAGCAAATGTGATTTGATGACTTGAATGGAAACAGACCAGTGGGTCAAGCAGAATATGTACAGAACTTGAAAGACTCGATGAGTGAATGTCATGAGATAGCAAGAATACAGCAGTATATCTAAAGAGAGAGGACGTATAAATAATAGCTCCAGGATTCACTGAACCGTGACAGTAGTTTTGAAGTAAATTGGGTGTCCTTGATTTGGAAATATTGATATGTTACGTTATATTCCGGTGATATCATATGTGATCTGTGGAATGTCAAGCAACCATTGTGATACACTAAAAAGAGATCGCCACAGTGAGGGTGAAACGCCTAAACCAAACCTAAAAAGCTACAGAATGGATGATGACCCTGATAGGGGGCATAGCAGATATTAAATTCAACCAGGAAAAGATGTGCAAATATTTGAAGATAAAATAGACAGTATGAAAGATGAATTAATGGATAAAATTGATACCAAAATTAGAACATTACATGATGAATTATCAATATATATTGTAAGTGAGAGGATTAGGATTGCCGAAATGGTTTACAGTATTAAAGGATTACAAGATAAAAACCTCGGGTAAAGAACACGGTGAGCTAAGAGGAAAGAACTTCACTCAAAAGAGGCCTATTGAGAACGACGAGTTAACAGTTGTCGCATTCGGAGTTAAATTTGAACAAGGTGAGAACATTGAAGAAAAGGCTCGGAATGTTATAAACGGTGATGAAATCTCTCAAGCAGTTAAGATGACTGACGTGAATAGGTTGAACACTAGATCAAAATCGAAACCAGGGTTAATAAAAATCAGCTTTGAAAACTTTGATCAACGTAATAACGTCTCGAGGAACAAGAGAAAATTAGCAAGGGGTGAACTTAGAGATGTGTTCTTGTCAAGGTCAAAATCTTACACGGAAAGACTTATTGAAATGAACTCGAGGGTAATATTACGTCATCTACGAAACAATTCATCACTTGGAGTAAACTCAAACGGAATGATATTTACAAAAAAATGATAAAAAAGAAAATAAAAAAGCATAGCTACATGAAGGCCAAAGTGAGAAGAAACTGAATGTCTTAACATTAAATGTGTGCGGGCTTAAGGCAAAACTTTTATCTACTTATTTTGATGACTACGTTTCAACCTTGACCTAGTTGAAACTAAAACGTGTGACTTGGATACAATCGAACTAGACAGATTCGCTCTCTTCCTTAAATCTTCTAAAATCAACCCAGGAGGTGTAGCGCTGTTAGTAAAAGACCATCTTGCAAGTTCAATCACCGAGCATAATAGAGACGATGATTTTTCAATGTGGTTTTCGATGGATGTAAAAACCTTTGTATTGAATCAACTTTTCTGTGTAGCCTATATGCCACCAATTAGTTCGGACTATAGTTCAGTTAATATGTTTGATATTATTGAAGAGACATATCTGGATTAACACACCGAAGGAACCGAATTTTGTCTTTTTGGAGATCGAAACGCTAGGACCGTTTTGAATGATGATTTCATATCAGTCAGTTCATGGGATCTCGAATTAGACAATTTGGATAATTACATGGCCGAAAGACTTGAATCAAACGCAATCTTGGAGTCGCTTGGAATATCTTTGGAAAGAAGTAATATGGATAAAGTATTAAACAAGTATGGTGAGAGGCTTTCAGAATTGTGTATTAATCTCGGCATCTATATTGTCAACGGTAGGTGTGGAACCGACACCTATAAGGGGACTTTTACATGTGCTGGAAGTTCTCTCGTAGATAATATGATATGTTCACCAAACGTATTCCAACAAATCCACACTTTGCTATATGTGAGTATAATCCACTTCTATCAGATAAACATTGCCCAATATCAATAAAATTGAATAAACAACCATCGTTACAGATAGAGCATCTACCAGTAGATTTCACCAGCATTAAATTAGACCCTGACAGTCTGTAGACTGCAACAAAGTTTACTCGTTGAGAGAAAAATTAGCAACATTGAATCCAGAGAATGTCAACCAAAGTTGTATGGACGAATTATATAATGAGATAAGTGACATTTTCAAAAACAGTGCCAAAAGCTTTAATATCAGTAAACGTGTATGTATTTCCAAATCAACACATAACCGAAAAATCAGGAAGAAACCATGGTTTAATGAAGCATGTGAGACTAAACGGAAAACTTTTTACCAGACCAAGAACACCTTTAAATCGACACAGACCCAAGAAAATAAGTCAAAAGTGCTAGCGCTGCCTACAAAAGTCAACTATAAGTTGAGTATTCGATCTACCATCATAATATTAATGATAAATTGAAAAGTATGAAAAGATCAAATAGACAATATTGGAAACTCTTAAATTAGAATAGGAAAATGCCTGTTAGGAATGATGTGGATCTCGTGTCATTCTATGAACATTTCCGAACTTTTAACCGTGGTGAACCGATTGAACTGCAAACCAAGGAAGATCTGTTAGATAACGCCAACAATATTAATATTGACACTCTTGATGTACCAGTAACCGAGTTAGAAATACAAAAGTGCATTGACAATCCCTTGATTCTGGTTTTATTCCTACAGAATGGGTAACGGGTGTTATATGTCCAATGTATACAAGTAAAGGAGATAGGAGCATGCCTGAGTATTATAGGGAGATAACTTTACTTAGCTGTCTATGCAAGCTTTTCAGTTCTAATGTTAACACGAGACTAACAAATTATGTTGAAAGAACCAGAACAAGCTGGATTCCGTAAAATTACTCACCTCTTAATAACATATTCACGTTAAAATGCTTAATAGATTTGAAAAGTTTATTTTCAAAATGGGATATGCGCCATTTTTGAGATTTTCGTTTTTTTCTGGGTTGGCAAGTTTAAGGCAAGGTGGTTTTTACCGGGTGGTTTTTACCGGTAAAAACCGCCCTGCCGTAAATAGGTTTAAGGCAGTTTAAGGCATAAAAAATGCCGTAAACCTAAAAATACAATATCAAACATGAAGAAATGCTTTATTAATGTCATTCTGGTTTAAAATCATGTATTGAAATATTCTTAAATTCACATAGGTTATTTGAACTATTCATATGTTGAATATTAAGTCAAGTTCTGATTTATCAAACAGTTCCATGTCAGTACAGATGTCACACAAAGCACGAAGTAACTAGACAACATCATTGATCTGGTACTCTCTATCTGTGCAGTCAAGAGAAGACTACTAAGCTTATCAGTGTAAATTATCTTAAACTGATTCATTCAGTGTCATAAACTGTTTCAGTCAGTGTCATAATATATTTGAAAGTTAAAAATGTCGAGTAAAGGAGGTAGACCTCAAGACCTAATTTGGCAACACTTTTCGAAAATGACCAAAGATAACAAGAAAATGGCAAAATGCACGAAGTGTGGTCATGAGCTGGCATTTCCAAAAGCAGAGAGAATGAAAAAACACTGGGATAAATGCAAGGCAGTTGAACAACCTGTATTTTTGAATGAAGCATCTACTTCACTCAATGATCTACAACCGCCTGAACCAAAGCGTCAAGCATTGAGTTCTACCAGTAGCATGCAACCACAAGTCAGCAAACACTTGGTAAAAACAACTGCTACCCAGATATCAATTATTGATGTAGAAATTGCAAAGTTTTTCTATGCATGCAATTTACCCTTCAATATAACAGAAAATCCTCAATTCAAAAAAGTCTGTTCATTGCTAAGACCAGGGTATATTCCTCCCAGTCACAAAGAAATTGCAAACACTTTGCTGGATAAAGTTCATGAAGAGTTAAAACAAAGCATGAAGAATGCCTGAACTGGAAAAACTGCCACACTGGTAGAGGATGGTTGGTCTAATATCCATAATGAGCCTGTAATAGCATCATGTATGCAGGTTGGGAATGATGTATTCTTTCTTGACAGTCATGACACTGGAGCAATGACCAAAAGTGCAGAAAATTGCAAATTACTTAGCCAAAAATCAATCCAGACAGCAAAGATTGAATACAATTGTGATGTTAAGAGTGTTGTTACAGATAATGCAAAGTCAATGGAGAAAATGAGATCTGAACTAGCAAAGGATGATCCAAACTTAATTGTTTATGGCTGTTCAGCTCATTGGCTTCAGCTTCTAGGCAAAGACTGCACTTCACAAAACATTATTAAGCATATCACATTAGTCCAAAAATTCTTTAGAAACCATCACAAACCACAAGCCTGGTTAAGTGAGAAAGGAGGGAAAAAAACAGTATTAGCCGGAGATACTAGATGGAATAGTAACATTGATATGACGGACAACTTTCTTGCCAATCGTTGTTTTTACCAACAAATCATTCAAGAAAATGCGAAAGAATATGCATTTGAAACAGCAGTCATTACTAAGGTCATGGATTACTCCATCTGCAAAAGTGCTATGGATCTGGTTGAACAGTTAAGAAAAATAGCTTGCGCACTTGATAAGTGCCAGAGTGATAACTCATCACTTGCAGATGCTTGTGACCTCTGGTTAGGTAGAGGGGGGGAAACTACTATCTCGTAGTTCCGGGAAAGCACGGGCCTAGGAATCAGACCTAATTTTTATTTCCTCGCACCGATCGGGATTCGAACCCACGGCACCTAGTCGCCTAGCAGACGACAGTCCAAGTCGCTAACCACTGAGCCATTCACCACCCACGAAGTGTGGTCATGAGCTGGCATTTCCAAAAGCAGAGAGAATGAAAAAACACTGGGATAAATGCAAGGCAGTTAAACAACCTGTATTTTTGAATGAAGCATCTACTTCACTCAATGATCTACAACCGCCTGAACCAAAGCGTCAAGCATTGAGTTCTACCAGTAGCATGCAACCACAAGTCAGCAAACACTTGATAAAAACAACTGCTACCCAGATATCAATTATTGAATTAGAAATTGCAAAGTTTTTCTATGCATGCAATTTACCCTTCAATATAACAGAAAATCCTCAATTCAAAAAAGTCTGTTCATTGCTAAGACCAGGGTATATTCCTCCCAGTCACAAAGAAATTGCAAACACTTTGCTGGAGTGCTGCAAAAGTGCTATGGATCTGGTTGAACAGTTAAGAAAAATAGCTTGCGCACTTGATAAGTGCTAGAGTGATAACTCATCACTTGCAGATGCTTGTGACCTCTGGTTAGGGTTATTATCAAATCCAGTTCTTCGTCCTCATGAGCAAATTGTGAAAAAAAGATATAAAGATGCCATATTACCGATGCACTTGACTGCCTACATGCTTCATCCAAATATAAAGGAGAGAAGCTCACCACTGAACAACGTCAAGTTGTCAATGAATGGCTAATAAAGAGAAATCCTAATTTCATTAGAACCCTAATTAGTTTTGAAGCTAAGGCTGCACCATTCCCTTCTACTTTCTTTATGCAAGAAGCATCTAGTATTGATCCTAGTGTATGGTGGGAAGGAGTTGGCAAAAGTGATGTAGACCCAGAGTTTGTGAAAATTGCCAAAAGCTTGGTATCTTCACCAGCTTCATCTGCGTCAATCGAAAGAATTTTTAGCTCTTTCAGTCTTGTCCATAATAAGGTCAGAAATAGGTTAGAGGTTGAAAAAGGTAGCAAACTTGTATTTTGCTATCGTATGCTGCGTGGGAAATTTGATCTTGAATGGTAATATCAACCTTAACCTTACTTCATTCTCTAAATTGTGTTTTGTTTCATTTTCATTTTGTTATTTGGGTGGTGGTTTGTTTTTTTCCCTTAATAAAGTGTTTCATAATCATTGTTTTCTCTTCCTTATGATTGCCAATGTAGGACTGGCACATAGTCTGTTCAATGTAGATTGTTCCTTGGGTATTGTCGCTTGTTAAAATGCTGAGATAAGGTAAAAGGCAGTTTTGGGCGGTTTTTACCAGTTTAAGGCAGTAAAAGGCAGTTAAAGGCAGATGCCGTGCCGTAAATGGGTTTTAAGGGCTGCCTTTTACCCAACCCTGGTTTTTTCCATTTTCTAATCCTTTTCATTAAGAGGCATCTGACAAACTGTTCAAAACCATTATTTTCAATTTATAAGGGCCTGAGAAAGGGAGTTAATGTTTTTTGTTTCAAAATGGTATAAGCGACATGATGTTTTCTTTACAAAATGGGATATATCCCATCAACCAATCAGAATTCACTTCCTCCAAAATGGCAGCCCCCATGATAATGGCTGAAATGTGTTGTCAATAATGATGTTTGAGGACGAGAGTGAGCCTGTCGAGCTGTCGCCTAAGGGTAGAAAGAGAAAAATTATTAGAGAGCATCATTCCCACGAAATTGAAAAGAAAAACCGCCATTCTGGTCATAATATAAATCCTAAAATTTCATGTACACATGCCACTACATTTTGCAATTGCAAAGCTGACCTACTTACAGCTGATGACCGTCATTACAACAAGACACTTTTTTTTATAAAGGTTGTGACAAACAGTACCAAGATGCTTTCATCCTTAGACATGTAGATATAGGATCAGTTAAAAGAGAACGTGTCAAGCCCAATAACAGGAAGAAAACTAGAAACTGTGCAGTCAGATATTATGTGTATAAAAGTAAAAGTGAAACTGAACCTGAACTTCAGGCTGAAGATGAAAATGAAGACAATAGGTCTAATGTAGAAACTGGGGAAAGAAAACATGGGTATTTGAAAGTTCAAGTTTGCAGAAATTCCTTTTTAAGTATTTATGGTGAGCATTATTTCCCTTTTCTTCGTAAATTTGTAACAATAATGTTTATTAATAGGCTCATATTGCCTGTGTATATAGGCCTACCACAGGAACTCTTTATTGGTCATAATAAAAAATATAATATAAATATAGCCCCCATAGGCCTATAAGAATAGTAAAAGCAGGGAGTGTATTTTGTTATTTTGCTGGTTTGTTTACATTTTTTTATCTAAAGCTTATTGACAAGCTTATGTGTAGAAATATGTTGTCGATCAATCTATTGCGAGAAATTTGCTTGTTAGCTTTTAAAAAAAAAAAAAATCGCCCTGGATATCAAATGTAAACAAACCAGCAAGATGGTGGATGACACTCCTTGTCTTTACTATTCTTATATAGGGTCTATATTTTTATTTACTGACTGATAACGAGTTCCTGTTTATGTACAGATGGTGTTAGTATAAGATAGTAGGCCTATAGATAATTATAACCCCATCTCATTTGTGCGAAATTCATCTAATGATATTCAATATCATTCCTTATGTTCTTTTATTTCTTCAGGTATATCAAATGGTAGGTGCCATCGAGTCATTAATTATTACACCAACAATAATACTCCGAGATGTGAGCGAAGAGGAGGGTTTAAACAGAGTGAAAAGTATGACAAAATCAAGAAGGAGATAGAAGAACATATTAAACAGTTTTCATGCAGAGCGAGTCATTATGGGAGAAGGGGTGCTCCTGGTAGGAAGTATCTTCCGTCTGAATTAAGTGTCGCAAAAATGCATTCATTGTTTTCCAGTCAAAATCATTCGCAAGTGACGTATTCTTTATACTATAGTGTATTTTGTTATAATTTCAACCTTGGTTTTGGACATCCAGCAACTGACATTTGTTCTACTTGCGTTAAACACAGAGTTCATCTTAAGGATTCCACAATGACAGATGAGGAAAAGAAGCAAGAAACAGTGAGGTATTTGCTACATAGGAGAAGATCACGTGTTTTTTATGATATGCTAAATGATGTTGATGATGATTCTTTAACTATTACATTTGACATGATGGAGAATTTGATTTACCTAAGACTCCAGTTAATTTAAGCTATTATTCTAGGCAGATGTATCTTTATGTTTTCTGTGTAGTTGTTCATAATGGAAAAAACAGCAAACAATCTAAAGATGATGTCTTTTTGTATGTGTGGGGAGAACACGAGAATAAGAAAGACAGCAACATGACTGGATCAGCCTTAACTCATGTCTTACTCAATCAACTTTGTCAGAGAATTAGAGATAAGAAGTTATTAAGATTATTCAGTGATTCATGTTTCGGACAAAATAAGAATTTCAATATACTGTCAATGTTAAGTGCCATTCGTAAAAGGTATTTTACAGATTTGAAAATGAATTTTGTTTTTCCTATTAGAGGTCACAGCTTTTTACCAGCTGATAGAGTCTTTGGGCGTATTGAGCAGGACATTAGAAAAATTGATACAATCCTATTACCATCCAATTATATTTCCATCTTGGAGAAAAATGGCTCTGTATTTCGGTACCAGAAAGATTGGTATGCTTATGATTTTAAAAAAGAAACATCCAAATTTGTAAAAAGTACCCGCCCATTTAAAATAAGTGAATGTAGGGTAATAGAAATTTCAGAAAATGGTGTTAGTGTGAAAATGACATATAATGCGGCATTTGAAAATCACACGATATTAAAAAAAGGGGTGTCATGGGTTTCCTTTAATCCCCCAAAATTGCCCTCTGAAAATACGATAAAAAAAGAAAAGAAAGATGATGTTTTGAGGCTATTGAAGGACATTGCTGTACCTTCTGCAGTAATGAAATTTTATGATGCAGCTCTTCCAAAAGATAATGTAATTAGCAACTGCAATAGTGATTCAGATTCTGAATAAGTTGTGTGATTTTCATTGGGGTTATTTCTATAATTCTGCCTGTTAGACTGTTACTATAATTAAATATGATTAATTATTGTGAAATGAAATCAATTGTCTGTTATGGATAAATTTTGATTTTGTAATTGTAATTGGACATACTATGTTCAAAATAAATTAAATTATATTGTTATTGTTTAGGTTCAATATTTTTATATTGTTATTTGAGGTGCAGAGAGTAAGATGTTAAATTCCGTCCATTTAATTTTATTTTATATTGTTATGTTGTTAATTGAATATTTTATATTGTTATCATATTTTATAATTGTATGTTGTTAATTGAAAATTTTATATTTTTATGTTCAAAGTAAAAGTCTTGATAAATTGATTAGATTTTTTAATTTCGCTTGGTGGCTCTTTCTGTTGAATTCATGGTAGACGAAAGTTTTACATTTAGAATTCACGTGACGATTTTCTTAGACTTGCATGGGATTTGATTGGATGAAATTTTGCAAGCTTTAAACATGGTATCTTGGGAATGAACTGAATGGAGTTTTACGTCCTACCCTTCTGCACCTTATGGGCTAATGAAGACGAGCAACGCCATTCAGTGAGAAATGAGGGAAATTTTGTCAGGACGGCGGCATAAGCCTGCCCTTTTTCGATTTCCAACTGTTGAGTGATCTACACACAGGACCTTGGTTTATTGTCCCATCTTAAAGACAATACCCTTTTTCATTGTCAGTCCCCGGACCTGCATCACTGACAAGGGGAAACCGGGCTGGAAAATCCGAAAGCTGAAGGATAATCCCAGGATTGAATCTGGGACTGTCAGACTAGTGACCAAGCATCTGACCCCCATCCCCTTTCTCCCTCTCCTCCCCCCCGGTCCCATCCCCCGCCACCTTCCTCCACACTACCTCTCCTCCCCCACCTTCCTCCACACTACCTCTCCTCCCCCACCTTCCTCCACACTACCCCTCCTTCCCAACCTTCTTCCTCCACACTACCTCTCCTCCCCCACCCCCCTCCACACTATCCCTCCTCCCCCACCTTCCTCCACACTACCTCTCCTCCCCACCCCACCTTCCTCCACACTACCCCTCCCCCTCCTTCCCATCTTCCTCCACACTACCTCTCCTCCCCCCCCCTCACCTTCCTCCACACTACCCCTCCTTCCCCTCCCCCCACACTACCTCTCCTCCCCCTCACCTTCCTCCACACTACCCCTCCTTCCCCTCCCCCCACCTTCCTCCACACTAACCCTCCTCCCCCACCTTCCTCCACACTACCCCTCCCCCTCCTCCCCACCTTCCTCTCCTCCCTCCCCTCACCTCCCCCACCTTCCTCCACACTATCCCTCCTCCCTCTCCCCCACACTACCCATCCTCTCCCTCTACCCTTCCTCCCCTTCCCCCCACATTACCCCTCCCCCCACACTACCCCTCCTCCCCCACCTTCCTCCACACTACCCCTCCTCCCCCTCCCTTCCTCCACACTACCCCTCCTCTCCACACTCCCCCACCTTCCTCCACACTACCCCTCCCCCTCCTCCCCACCTTCCTCCACACTATCCCCCCTCCTCCCCCTCTACCCTCCCCTCCTCCCCTCTCCACCACCTTCCTCCTCACTACCCCGCCCCCCCACTACCTTCCTCCACACTACCCCTCCTCCCCCTGTACCCTCCCACCCCACAACCTTCCACCACACTACCCTTCTGTTGTCACAAGCTGTATGCTATTTGGGATGAGTCCCTTGTTTAAATAATCTAAGCCTATTCCCATTTTGAAACTAATGTGGATATATCCCATTTTGAAACCAAAGTGGATATATCCCATTTTGAAACGAAAATATTTTTCAAGTTCCTATTAATTGGTAAATTTCATTCAGAAATTTTAGGTAATTCAATGACAAGAATCCAACCTTTGATCTTTATAGAATCAGTTGGTATAAGTTTATTTATCTTAATTCGCAAATGTATGAGAGATTTTTGCCCTTTTCTCAAAATGTTAAAAATGGATATATCCCATTTTGAAAATAAACTCTTCATTTGTACCTCAGTAAAAGTACGAGAATCTATGCATGCTTTATCGATAATGTGTTATCCAGGTTTGAGTATTCATGAAATTGACCATGAAACTATTGGAGTATATCTAAAACTGTTTGCATTGCTCTACGCTATGATACTATATTATTAGCAGAAACTGAATCAGATTTACAAGTAGCTATCAATAATATGTTGGAATATTGTACAGCAAGGAATCTTGACATTAATATATCCAAAACGAAAGTAGTTGTATTTTCAAAGGGTAAGATAAGAAAGAAACCCACCATAAGATATGGTAAACATTTTATTGAAGTTGTCGATGATTATATGTACTTAGATATTAAGTTTACCTACAATGGCAACTTTAATAAAGCCAAAACAGTAATCCATTCCAAAGCATATGCCGCTATGTTTTCCATTCTTCAAAGGGTAGAAATCTGCATATTGACATTGACACGCAAATTCATTTATACAATAGTCTGGATGTGAAATCTGGGGATGTACTGATGGAAAGATTGCAACTACGGTTTGGCAAAATTTTGCTTAAGGTTAAAACCTCAACTCCAAATGTTATGATGTATGGGCGGCTTGTAATATTTCCTCTGTCAGTTTATATTAAATGTAGAATGGTATGTTTTTTTGGAATAAACCTGTAAATAGTCCTGTTAACAAGATTTCGTCCCTGTTGTATAAATCACTCCGAGAATCACCAGGCAAATGCCCATGGATCGGCTATGTTAAAAATGTCTTGTGCGATTCGAGGTATTCATACATATATGTGACAATCAAGCAGAAAATATTGATACTAAATAGCTTAAAGGGATAATAGGCGTTAGAACGAACGTAAAAATTTAAGTTCACTCAAATTTGGACAATAACAGTATATATCCATCAGTAGACTTACCTATACATCAAAATCCCTCTAAAATCCGATAAATCCCCAAAATAAAGTAGTTAATCATAAAACGCTAGAGCCATCCATCAAGCGATTTTCAAATTGCGAGACTTGAAAATCCGTTGTTATTATAAAGGGAAGTAACTCTAACATGGGGCTTCCCCGCGTCCTTGACCTCTACACTCGAATTGACCTCAATATTGTCCAACATTTTTTAAGAAGGAATAAAATGCCTCGTAAGAGATTGAGCGATTCTGCGAAAAAAAGAACAAAGTTTATTTATAACCAGCGGTTTTACAAACTGCATCACGTCCCAAAGCCATTTATTTTGCATTTAAAAATTGATCTTCAACAAAAAAGACGATGGAACCTTGTGAAAGAGAAGTTGAATCTGAATACAGACGGAGAAGTCTTGAAGGTTTTGTTAGACAGGTTAGTTGAAAATACAATTCCATATTTTAATTATCTACTGGAAAAATAACTATAATTTGTTTTTTAAATGCATGGTTCTGATTTTAATTTGAAAATAGCTTACTTGGGCTAGGTTCAGTGTTTTACTTTTTATCTTTCATTTTGATTATTTCAGCTATTGTAGAATAGAATTATTAGAAGAGACAGTGTCTTCTCAGATTTTCCCTATTCCATCAACCTCTGAAAGTAATACTGCTGGTACCAGCACACCTATGATAAAGGCCCATGCCTTCTTAGGCCTACCATGTTTGTCTGAATTATCTTCAGTCCACAGGTAAGTAGGGCCTATTTGTTTGGACAACATAATATAAAATAAAGCCATAATTTGAGCAGTGTTAGATATCTGCTTTTTCTGCTTGACTTAAGTTGGAATTTCTCTTTTAAAATGTTGCACTAATTATGATGGAAAAAAAATTCTTGATGATACTTTTAATTTAGAAATATTAATTAATCCTTGTCTTTGATTTTTTATTCTTCAGCTCAGATACTGATCCTGCACAAATGAGTGGTGTTGAAATGCTTGGCTCTGAGGTGGAGGGTGAAAAGTCAGCATCACCAAAAGATTTGAATCTGACATATGATCCTCATGACATCACACAAGACTATTATGGTAAATCTATTGGACCTTTACGCACCTGTGAACAATTATTTATTATGCTTCCTATGTTGGGATTTGGTGGTTGTGTTGTCAATATTGTCTGATTTTATAAATATTTAATCCACAATAGAAATTGATGTTTTGTTTGATGACAAAGATGAAGAGGATAATCTTGGTGGATTAACATATGAAGACGACATTAATGATCCTAATTTTTCATCACAGCAGTTGAATATTACATATTGGTATGTACATTGCGAGGCACAAACTATGGATTACATTTTCAAACTTGCTTCTTAGTTCAGGTCTAATATGTTATAAAGGTTATTGTTCTTGACAACAAATTTCAACATTGACATAATTGTAACGAAATATGTTAATATTTGATGTTTGAATGCTTTCAAACTCCATAATTTTTTTTTCTATTACGGTATGTGTATTGTTTTGCATAGCTTCAGTTATTCTGTATTAATTAGTTTTATTGATGTCATCAATATTTGGCAATTTAGGGATAGATAAAATGAATCTTTCTATTTCTAACAGTGATAAAACAATTGACTATGAACTGCTACCAATTATTGGTGAGGATGAAGAAGATGAGCAATCAGATGATGAAGAAAATGATATGGTTGATGAAGGTATCACATTTGCAGATGGCATGACAGATATTAAAGCAGAAGCAATTTTGGATGAAAAACAGGTCATATGTTTTTCTTCCAATTTAATGGACTTGGCAGCAATAGAGCCACCCAAGACATGTAGACTGTGTGGATCTAATACTGTTACAAAGAGTAAGACACAAGGCACTGGGATGAAAATAATGTGGGTATGTTATTACTGTAAATTAAATATGACACTTCTTTCTATATGTTTTGAATGTTGTATAACGTGAAGGGAATATATGATGTAGTAGACACAATTTCCATCTGTTTGAATCAGGTAATCATAAGAAAATTAAGTTGTGAAAGTGGTCTTAGGTGTTTTGATTTGTGAATATTTGATACCTTATATGCATATCAGTACTATATGACCTGTTATAGGATGTGATAAAAGAAGATTCACAAATAATCTTTGAAAGCATAATCTTAATTTTCAGATTTGTGGCAATGGTCATCTGGTCAAATCATGGTCCTCACAACCACATGTTAACAGGATTCTAGCTGGAGACTTTCTTCTAGCATGTAACATATTGATATCGGGCAATAATTACCTAAAGATAAAGAAACTATTTGAATTCATGAAATTAGGGTTTGTGACGGCAAGAACTTTCTATAGCATTCAGACGCAATATACCTGTCCTACTATAAGTAAATTTTGGGAACAGTTCCAAAAGAAAATGCTCAATGATATTCGAGGAAAGGAGCTGATTTTATTAGGTGAGATAATGTGTAATATCATACCATATAAAAATCAGTTGATACTATGAGTTTTTTTTTTTTTTTTTAGTAAACTTGACATTCTTTGGGATTTGGAGAATAAGTAAATATACAACCAAATATATAGTCTATCTGAGTTGCGTGCATAAACTGTGAATATTATATAAAATTTATATCACTATATTTGGATCTGGAGAATGCTCATCACCATTCTAACCCCTCACTCCAGTGTTAATATAACTTAAGCAGTGCACTTAAAAATTATTGTAGGAGATGGACAAAATGATAGTCCTGGACACTGTGCCCAGTACCTAAACTACAATATCATTGACAATGAAACAGGCCATTTGATTGTTTGTGATGTTGTTGACAAACGAGAAACCAATCTAAATTCCAATGGAATGGAGACTGTGGCCTTTCAAAGAGGTCTGCAATTCTTGTTAGATGATGGTCAAAATGTGAAGGAAGTTGTAACAGATGGACATCTGGTCATTAAAAGCTATATGGGTAAATATATTAATGCAATTTTATCAAGTTTATTGATAGTTAGAAAATTGATTACCACATTTCTTGGGTTGGGGAGAAAAATTGTGGTTTTTAATGAAGTCATGTAATTTGCACTTTTTTCTTGATGCCTAAGAGGAACAGTCAGCAATTTTGTGGGTTGATTTGGGTCTTGAATATATGTAAATAATACTAAAAATTTATGAAAACCTCATAATCCTTTCAAATATACTTTAAATTTCTATATATGTCTTTTCTATGTATTTTTTAATCTCTTTGCATATTAATTATCTATTATATTTCAGCAAAAGAGAAACCTGAGATTAAGCATTCCAATGACATTTGGCATGGTGCTAAATCAGTTACAAAGAAATTAAGTAAGGTAAGGTAAAAAGTTTCACATATTTTTTTTTAGCTTGAGCTGCATTGCAGAAAATAAATTAGCCCAGAGATTATGAGATATTTTATTCCCTTTATACTTTTTAGGTAGCATCAAAAAAAGAAAACAAAGTGCTTTTATTGTGGGCCAAGAAAATTGTTAATCATTTTTGGTACTGTGCAAAGAGTTGTATGGGCAATGCCAATAAATTCAAGGTATGTCATTATTTTTGTCTTAAGTCAAAAGTTGTGTAAATGTGTGTGGGTAATTGGCTAAACGAATCAGACAGAATTATGTTGAGTTTATTTTTGTGTGTGTGTTAATTGTCTCTCTTGCAACCTTCGTGTATTTTTAAGGCTATTTGGCAAGGACTGTTACATCATGTTTGTGATGAACATGAATGGCTCTTAGGTAATGGCTTTATTGAACCGAGATGTCAACACGGTGAACTTGATGATGATGAACCAAGACAGTGGCTTCAGAAGAACTCAGCTGCCCTTGCAGCTTTGAGACAAATCATATGTGACAAAGTTCTGATGAAGAATATTCCCTATTATGTGAATTTCCGGTTAGCAGTTATAAACACTAACTCATTCTTGATATTTGCATCTTTTTTACAGGATCGTCTTTCTAGGTTTTCTACTAATTATAGAAGTGCTAAATTGTATACCTACGATCCCAAAAGTGCTCATAATTTCTTGAGACCTGGAGATAGTATAAAATAATAATAATAAAATAAGTCATAATATAAAATCTTGTATTTGGTGGAATTGCAAGAACCACAGATGTCTGAATGAAAAGATTAAGATTAATGGTTTATTAATACTATTACTATCATTTTTCAGACACACAGGAAACATAGAGAGTTTTCACTCATTTAAATTAATGTATGCTAGTAAACGGATTGCTTTCAGGTAAATTTCTCATTCTTCATGTTATGACATGTTTTTTAATTGTATAGATTTATAATAGTGAACTGTTTTTTTTTTCTCCATATGAAAATGTGATAGCTTAACCCATTTATGGCTTTATAATTTAAAAATTTTGAAATTGTGTCCATTTATTAGATATTATAATCGAAGGAAAGTAATCTTTCATCCCCCTTATTGATATTTTCCTTTTTAGTCCACCGATTTATAAAGCACGCTGTTTACTTGCTGCTATAGATTTCAATGTGCATAAAGATAGGCCAAACAAGGTTAATCAAGATGGAGAAATTAGGTAAGAGATTGAGAAATTATTTGTTTTCTAGTAATTTGCGAGTGGGGATATTGCTTAGCAGTCCGGGTCATACATGAGTTCTTTTCTGGAGTGGATACACGTGGCATGGAGATATCTTCAAAAACCACTGCAAATTAATTTATAATGGGATTGATCTAGAATGAACAAGTCAAGTGAACATAAAACAAAATTTTAATTAATGTTTATTCCGGATATCATCAACATTAGTAACATAAGAAATTATTTGTAATATAATTCTCATGTATATTTTTAATTACAGAATGAATAGAAAATTCTCTAAAAGAGCTAATAATTGGAGTGTTGTGCCACTTAAAGAAGCGAAAAAATATGAATATGTATGGCAGCTCCATAAGCTTCTAATTGAAGCTCGTTTAAATGACGTACTGCCTCTGAAGAGAAAGAGGGATTTAGAATCAAATGACCCAAGACGTTTAGCCAGCACAATTGCTAATATTCCTCCTCTTTCTACTGAAGAGATAACTAAACAACAAAAATCTCGATTCTAGGTGAACATTGAAATCTAACATAAATCATGAAAATGTGATAAATGAAAAACAATTTGATAGCAAATTATGGTGATATTACTTGCTCGTGTAGAATGAATAATTTTCAATATGTGATCATAAAAATGTTATAAATGAATGACTAATGTTTATAACAATCTGCCAACCATAAATCCAGTGTACTGATTATTACGGTCTGGAAATGTTCTCCTGACTCTATTTACAACACATGATGGAATGACCACTCGATTTCCTGTTCCCAACCTCCCAAAGCGCCACATTACAAATTGTCTGTATGCGGAATGTCTTCGCCTCCTATTAACATCTTCATCCCGTTCCATCACCAAAACATCCCGCCTATAAACATCGGCAATGTCCAATACGCCCGGATCCAAACAATACTGATCAATTTCCTGTAAAACGTAAAAACCAATTTTTCAGCAAAAACAATGCAAACTATTAAAGAAAACATGTTACCAAATTTCATTTGAATCAATAGAAAGAATCTACCAATTAGATGTAGTGTGGAGATATTCTAAATATGACTGCTTTACAATCTTAAAAAATTCATACACTGTGTTTCCATTATCTTGACATGGATGTTGATGTAGAGGCAAAGAGTGCAAACCTTATTTCTTTATGTAATTTATGTATGGTTTCATGTCAATCTGATGGTTAAAATGAAATAAAAACTTACAGGTAGTCGACATATACAGTTCTGTGGTCTCAGATTGCAGCACAATCTCTCCAGATCAGTGGGCATGTCCACACAGTGTGTACACACACACCAAGCTGGGGCCTGGGAACTTGGGCTTGGTGAATCAGGTGTACCATCCTGGTCATTTAACTTTTCCAGTATATCAAATACATAAGCAGGTAATTTATCTGTGACTTTAAATAATAATTCTTTGCACTTCTCCTCAGACAACTTTTCTATCATATCCTATTTAAATATTAGTTAAAAAATATATATATAATAATATCGTCAAAATGTAGATAAGTTACAAGAACTTCAAAGGTTATTTTATTTATTAATCATTTAGAAACATATCAAAGACAAAAAAATCCTTTCTAAATTAAATTTGTGTTTTAATTTTAGTGACAAGGTGTGAAATAGCATTACAGATTTTGTCTTATATGTTTTAATAATGTTTGTGTTGAGATAATCAAATAAAAATGAGGCAGAAAAAAATGACACTTACTTTCAGGCCTACTACCCTTTCATTCCTTAACCTCTTTATTCTCTCAGACGTATTCTCTTGTACTCCTGTAGCCTTCTTCCTTTTAAAACCTTTGCCTTTTGATGTAGAAGCTGTCTCAGTCTCTGACGATGTCTCAGGAGGAGCTTCAGAGTCTTCACTTGTCGAATCCCCTTTACATGTTTTGCAGCTAAATGGTATTTCCCCATCGTCCTTGACACACTTTAAATAAGTAATTCTACTTACACCTACAAAAGATAAAAATTGCAGATATGTATTATATAAAATTCACATCCTATCAATTTATTGCAAAAAAGAATATTTGAATTGTTGGTTTGATAGAGGATACACCAATGCAATATATCTTTATAGATATTTTTGTAATTTCTTTCTTAAATGTATGCTACTATCAAATTATACCTGTCTGGCATGTTCGGTGAGTCCATCTGCTACATAGATCACACATGATTGCATGCTGGTTCTTGCGTATTACCCTGTGGCACTTTACACACTTATAATTATCAGACATCTTGATAATAAGCTGGTATGGGAATGTATTTCAAATTTTGAACTCAAATGTGGTCAACTGTACTTCAAAGAGAAAATTAAGCACAGAAACAAGTAAGGGTCTTTTTCTAGTTCAACCAAAGGTCCACTAACATAAAAGATTCATACTAATACTCGAGTAGTGGGCCCATACATTTTATTTAAATTGTTGACCAGATAATGCTCAAATATATCACCAGAAAACAAATGCAAGTAGTGGTAATCCATTGAGCTGATTTTGTTTTTCAGATTATTCACAAATTGTTTTGTAAAGTCATTTTTGTTCTAGGTCTAATTTCTAATATTGAAAATAATACTCACATGATTAAAGGTTGTTTATTCCTGCATAAATGTAGATATAGGTCCACCTTGCCCTTCTGATGTTGGTGAAAATAAACACAAGGAGTAGATCAGTCATATTAGATCTATTCTGTTAATTGGGACCATATAAATATCAGGACCATGGAGAGGATTGTAGTTCTCAAAGTTCCCATTTTTAAAACAATATCTCTCCAAACTAACATAATAATTAGTTTATTTATAATAGTTATGATGTTAGTGTGAAGAGTTTATGTTTTAATAAAAAAATAAATGACCAGAATCAGATGCCTGTGCTGGCTTGCAGTGGTGTCCCCCCTTTGCAAGTTCCACCCTAGTGGTTTCCCCCCAGTGGTTTCCTCCTCCGAGTATATATATGCCATCTGGGTGTATGCTTAATTAACAACGATAATTTGAATTAAAGACCTATTTTATATCATAGCAACAATAACATATGAGAAACATGTTTCTATTCAGGTCTCAAGCAATGGGTATTCATATTCCTGAATAAATCTTACTTGTACTTTTAAATAATTGGAATTTAAATAGGCCTAAGTCATTTCTTAGTCTCATGTTTAGTCTATAAATTTTTTATTTTTCATTTATTCATAAATTCCTTCAACTATTTTATGTTATCCAGTTGTAGCAAGTACATGTGTTGGCGGTTTATTTCTTTTACAACAATCGCATTGTTATTGTTGATACCATTCCATTGATTCCAAGTTACGACAAATTTCACACAAAAAAAATGATAGAAGCTAGCATGCTTTACACGAATCTAAGTCCAATATACGATATATAAATTCACGGAAGACCAAAAAAAAAGCAATTTATACGACACAATTTTCAACGATTAAACAAGTTGATTTGTAAACACTAGTGCGTGGATTGGATTTTCCTATTTCCTGTTGTAGCGTTGATTACCCAGACGCTTTTTTTCTCAAAATGGACGGATTCATCGCTGGCTCACTTTTTTTTAAAATTCCGAATATAGTCTTATTGTCGCTTTTTAAAAATTTATAAAGTGTGGGATGCATAGTTATTTAACCAATAGTCAATATTAAACACAAATATAAGCCGTAGGACGAGTCTATTCTAACGCCTATTATCCCTTTAAACAAACCATATCCACAAGATTAAAATACGTGCAGACTGCGATAAATGTATGAACTATCGACTTTTAAAATCAGTATTTAAGTTAGAATAGTATCTTATTAGCTTGCCTACAAAATTAAGTTATAATCACTGTAAACTAAGGTGCAGAAGTCACAGGCTTCCAATTGAAGCTGGCATTTTTAAAAAAATTGTATGGGAAAACAGAGTTTGTAATCTTTGCCAAACTGGAGAATTGGGGGATGAATTTCATTTTATATTTCAGTGTAAATATTTTTGTAATGATAGCAAATATCAATATACCGACATGGATTTCAAGAATGAGACACGAACTTGATGTAAGCCAGAAAGTTACGTCTAAAGATGAAGATACCAGCAGTGATAGATCGGGTATATCAGGGGCACTGGACCCCAGTTTTCTCTAATCTCCCAGATACAGATGTTGACGTAGAAGACGATTCCAAAGGAATGGATCAAAGACATAGTAATGACCAATTGTTGGAGAAGCAGTCCCGTCTGATACCAGATTCTGATGATGGGATACAGATCCCTGACTCAGAGACTAGGTACAGATATTCAATTCGTGGTCGGAAAATCATGACTCCTGCGAAATATCAATCTTAAGAATTCAATTATTATTTTAATTAATTTTTATATTGTACATCTATGTAAAAGGGGGATTGCGTTTTGTACATTATTGCTTGTTTCTGATTGGTTGATAGAAAGCATGGACAGAGTTGAATAAAAGTTCCTAGTGTAAAAATGTGTTCTGATATTCTCAACTCTATAAGTAGCAAAATAGCTGGTTTTTCGTAGTGTCATCTACCCAAGCCACCCCCAGACACTACAATATGATCAGAAGACATCTGAACTGATTCTTTCTCAGGTAAGATATTATCAGAAGACTGCTGGGCGGATTCTTTCTCAGGTAAGAGGGGCTTGCGTTTAAAATCATCAGACCGAGTAACAGCAACAGGAGTAATCTGATCAAAGTTAGCAGTAGGTACTGTTACTGTTTACGGTTTCTCGCAAACTTGTGATAGTTTCTTCGAGAGGGTTTCCTGTATCCTCTTATTCCTCAGACTGCCTCGATTATTATCCACCACTTCAAGGATTTTATGTATATGGTCATTGTAAAATAATTCTGATTTAGAGCCATTTAGTTATGCACTGCAAGTAGTATTATATAAATTCAATGTATAGCATGCTGCATTTTTATTCTTCAATTTGTTGCAAATAGATTCAATATTGTCTACTTTGTCATTTTTAAGGTTAATAGGATACGATAAAAAGGAGTAAAATTCATTTGCGGCTTGTCGAAATTCGACGTAATTACCACTGCCCCAGAATAGCCTCAGTCCTCCACCAGTTGGCTTAATAGAAAAACCATCTCGAAATGTATACTGCAATTGTTTTTTAAGACATAAATTGCATTAAGTCTATACGAAGTGTGGCGTAAGAAATATGTCCTTGGAGGAGGGCGATTCGGTTAATGACATTATGATTAGTAGGCTAGTCTGGCAACACTGTAAACTTCAAGAGAAGGAAAAAATGGCGTCTGGATGTAGAGCAAGAAAAACATAGGACTGGGTAATCGAGACTATTCTCGTGAGCCTAGCATTATCACGGCATAGTTTATTTTCACCTCAAAATTGATTAGAAATGAATGCGGCACTGTTTATCTTCAGAAATATGTTTGAATTACTTTTATTGTCCCATTACACTAGGTTCTGGTGATCATTGTGGAAAAACGTCGAGGTTAAAATTTTCCGCCATTTCAATTTGACAGTGTTGCCAGAATGTGTCATCGCGTTAACGGTTTGTAAACAAACGCCATTGATCACGGTGTTAAAGGAATAAATATTTATGCAAAAAGCCTCGATGATGTGTTGTAGGTGGTTGTTCGAACGAAAAAAAATTCACCTGTTCCCCTGTGACCAGAAATTACGACAAATTTGAGAGGAAAGAGTGCAAAATACCCGTACGGATTAGACATCTACAAAATGGAGCAGCGTCAATTTCACCAAGGACTGCTTTACAGTTGACAAGAAGACAGCTTTGGAAGGCTCCGGGGGCAGGGGTAGTGAGGGCGATGCCTCAGTGCCAACAAAGCGTGTGCGGTGAGCCTTTGAAGTTTGACACTGACAGTTTGAGTTTCGACAAACAGGAAAAAGCCAGAGTTAGTTTGAATTTTCCATTCTATATTTGTTTTTACGTAAAGCCAAAGAAATAATTAACACTGTTGAGTATGCATAGAATACCTAGGCCTAGATCCAGGCCTAAGATTTCTATTTTCAATTTTTAACCATAATTTGGACTTGTTTGGCGAATTCTCATCAATTGTTTTTAATCTTTTTGTAAACTTACACAAAATACTGTTTTAATCAAAGTTTTAATTTTCAGTTGCCATGACATATATGTTTATCTTTAATTTGTCTGAAGTATTCAGTTGCCATTTCATACCAACACTTGCACATGTATTGTATTTTACATTTACAAAATACTCATACCAGCATTCCATTTCAATAAATTTGCAAATCAGGGAAAGGCGTTGAACATGAATAGGTATTTATTTTTTTACAATTTTTCAGTAAACACGAAAATTTAAATATAAGCTTATACATCACTTTTGTATGTTCTAACGGCTTGGATCCCCACTAAAATATCAAGAATGAATAGGATTTATTTATGAATTTATTTTGTTATTGTATCTTCGTGATCATGTCTGAACCATAAGAAATACAAAGAGATTACTAATATAATGTTACAGTTTATTCAGCCACATCATTTAGATGGTGATAGAAAATGTTATCAAACTAAGGCAGTGATTGCTAAGAAAATCCCATATCCACCATACAAATTGACAATATTATGCAGTATATCTGCACTGCCTAAAATATAATTATAATAAAAATTAATTTAATATTTATTTAAAATGCATACTTAAATGCTGCATTATTTGACATTATTTAAATTGTTTAGGAAAACATGGGATTAGGCTATGAGATACCCAACTTAATGTTAAAATTGTATTTGTTGCAGAAGATGGTTTTACTTCTTAAATATGTTCACTTACTCATTTTGAGATTTGTTCGACTTTCCATAGTGCTGCTTGTAATTTCTGTAAGCAACATCCAGCACACCTTGATCTAAACAAACCTTAAGAAAAGCAGGATGCTGTGTGATAAAGTGACCAGGTTGACCCTCATTCTTCTCCACCATTCTCTCATTTCTCAACCTCCCTACACACACATTCCAGTGATTGCTCAGGATTCTCTAAATGTACTTAAGTACACTGGGTACACTGACATGTGAGATGATGGGGACAGTTTTATTGATATACTTGATAGCCTTACAGTATTAGAGAAAATATTTGTAAACAAAACCGGGGCGTGATGTCTATTTATAGTAACACGTGGAACGACCTTCCTTCGGCTTCAGTAACTTCAAGCAGACACCATCTTTTAAATCATTGCAATTCCGACTTTAATTCCATTAAACAGTTTGTTAAAACTTACCATTCAACGTTGTTCAGTCAACCTAAATCGACAGGTAAGCCCATATATCAACAGCTGGCTCGCCACAATTTTCATCACTAGACACAATCCAAGGCCTACCGCTATTGTGACTTTCAGCTTTTAAGATTTGTATAGTAACCGCGGGCTTCTTCTGGTTCGGCAAATTGGTCAAGAGGTCCCCCACTTTCACTGTCCAGATTTTCTATCTCATAAGAACTCTCAGAGAGGGATAATAAGATATAAGTCTCCATCACTGACAGCTTCTACTATTGATTCCAATGTCCGCCATTGTTTTGGGCTACCGCCATGACGTCACACAAATATGGCGTCTTTTTACAACCAACTGATAACCGCACACTGCGGGGTCGACAGAAAAAAGTGTTTTTTGAGGGTATTATTAACCTGTATCATCGCTTAATAAATATGGATAATGATATAAGTCAGTCATAGCTAATTTAAAAAGTATCTCATAAGCGATTTTGAAATCGATGTCAGCTTCTCTTTTAGTACTGGTTTCAAAATGCAACACTAAAAGGCAATAAGAGCCAAACGTTCCTGCCTTTTGTGATTGTTCAAATGGCATTACCATACAAAAAGGCAGTGAGATTTCTAATTTACTGCCTTTTTGCTTCGTCAGACATTTAATAAAATGTTGAAACGCATTTATGAATTTCCATAAAAGGAGGCTTTTTAATGAATTCCAACTTGTAGCCCGATTCTATCGTGGCTAGTACCCATTGGTCTGTGGTTATTTTCTCTCACTGATTGAGAAACAGAGACAGACGACCCCCAACCGGTACCTCTGGAAGTCCTGCCAAAATTTCTTTACTTACCGAGTCATTATTTTGAATTATTGTTGAACCGGTTCTTATTGGTTCTTATATATCTGAACTCTGTCTTTGGGTTCTCCAATCATACTGTTTTGGACGTTACGAACCCGATTTATAAGTTGAGAACCTATCAACTGAAGTAGAGGGTAAACTTCTCTTTTGAGGCAATTTGGCATTTGTAAACAAAACCGGGGCGTGATGTCTATTTATAGTAACACGTGAAACGACCTTCCTTTGGCTTCAGGAACTTCAAGCAGACACCATCTATTAAATCATTGCAATTCCGACATTAATTCCATTAAACAGTTTGTTAAAACTTACCATTCAACGTTGTTCAGTCAACCTAAATCGACAGGTAAGCCCATAAATCAACAGCTGGCTCGCCACCATTTTCATCACTAGACACAAACCAAGGCCTACCGCTATTGTGACTTTCGGCTTTTAGGATTTGTATAGTAACCGCGGGCTTCTTCTGGTTCGGCAAAGTGGTCAAGAGATCCCCCACTTTCACTGTTCAGATTTTCTATCTCATAAGAACTCTCAGAGAGGGATAATAAGATATTAGTCTCCATCTCTGACAGCTTCTACTATTGATTCCAATGTCCGCCATTGTTTTGGGCTACCGCCATGACGTCAAACAAATATGGCGTCTTTTTACAACTGACTGATAACCGTACACTGCGGGGTCGACAGAAAAAAGTGTTTTTTAGTCACACTTATACTCATCTAGGTACTTGGGCAGTCTTCTGATTAGTTCTGATTCGCACCGGCCTTCTCGTTATTTCAGTTGTTTCTGTCAGTGCCTCATCTGCATGCACGTTCGGTCTTCGTGAAACTGGGTCACTGATATTGGTTTCTCTACTCATTTCAGGTAGTCTAACGGGAGTTCTCTACTCATTTCAGGTAGTCTAACGGGAGACAAACCACGCATTCGAGTGTTAATTTCAGTAGGCCTAATGTGAACTCTATTTCTCTGGTATTTGGTACCTTCTGGATCTGTGACACAATGTCGTCGTTCACTCGACTTAAGAATCAGTCCTTTTCGCCATGGTTCATGCGTGTATCTCTTGAAATACACTGACTGTTCTGGTTTCACAGTAGATTTTTGGATCTCTTGTTATATTATGTATTAGTATTTCTTCACACTTTCTTTGCGCTTAAATCTTGATTTACACGGCATCTCTGTTTTGCAAACACTCGGTATTTGAGTACGCAAATTTCTTCACCTTTCTTCAGTAGGTATATTGGTCGAATCTCTCCAAGCCATAAAGAACAGCCAGAGCCTCTTTCTCAATTTGTGCCCATTTCCTTTCTGCTGGCTTGAGAGAACGGGACACGAATTCTATTGGTCTACCGTCTTGCATGAGAACAGCTCCTGTCTTTAATACTATCTACTTGTAGGGACAGTTCTTTGTCTGGATTGAAGTAAACAAAAACCGGGGCCTCCGTCAGCTTCTTTTTGACTTCATTTAAAGCTATTTCAGTCATCTGTCCATTTCCAAGGGACATCTTTACGAGTCTGGTTTCGAATCGGCTCCAAAGTTGTTGACAAACTTGGAAGAAACTTGGCCATGTACTGAATGACACCACACAGACGTTTGACCTCGCTGACGTCTTTTGGAGAGGCCATGTTCAAGACAGAGGATATTCTGGTTTCATCCGGTAAGATACCCTCAGCAGTTATTTTGTGTCCATGGAAATGTATCTCTTTTCCTTCTGCTTTCTTTTCTTCATTCAGCAGGATATTTCTCTCTGCACATCGTTTGTCAAGTGTTTTCAGTTTGCGGTCATTATCTGATTTTGCAGCGCCCTCATTATTGCCACACCCAACAATGATGATATCGTCGGCAATGGTAAATGTACCATCCAAACCACTGAGCGATTCATTCAATTTTCTTTGGAAAATGTCACTTGAAACTTTCAATCCAAAAGATAAACGTAACCACCTATACCTTCCATAAGGAGTAATAATTGGGGTCAACAAACTTGACTCTTCAACTAGTTTGCAATGCCAGTATGCTTCTTTCACATCTAGTTTTGTGAACATTTTAGCATCATGCAATTCAGGAAGAATGTCTTCAAGCACTGGCAGCCTGTAGTGCTCTCTCATCAAGGCCTGATTGAGAGGCTGAGGATCGATGCACAGAGGCAGTTTTCAATTTGTTTTTCTGACAACAGCCATCTGGCTCACCCATTTTGTCGGCTCTGTAACTTCTTTCAATATGCCACGTTGAACTAGACTGTCCAAATCTTGTTTTACTTGGTCTTTAATGGATTAAAGCACATTTCGGCAAGGCAATGCTTTCGGGGTAGCATCTTTGTCAACTTTTAAATGGACTTCTCCAAGATCACCATTGACAGTTGTGACTTTTGAGAAATTACTAAATTTAGTTCTTGAACAGTTTTCAAACCCAACAAACATTCAGGTATTTGGCACCACCACAAAGTCAACGTCATGGCCCTCATTTGTTTGCGGGTTTGTCATGCTAAGTGTAGCACAACCCAACGGTTTCATTGCAGAATTGTTCCACATCCGCAAGTTTATGTTTGTGGCCTTCACTTGTTCTTTCTTTATATATTTTTGACAAATGGTATTGATATCGAATGCAGTGTCTAACTGAAAGTTTATTTTACAATCATTGACATTCATTTTTGCCGATACCCGATTCTTTTGCTTTGTTGTTATCATGCTAGCTAACAATCATCACTGTTATCTTGCACATCAGGTTCTTCTGTGTTTACTGCATGTACTTTCTTACACATTTTCTTAAAATGATTTCTGCCTTTGCACGCATCGCATGTTTTCCCCCAAGCAGGACACTTTTTCATTTCATGTTACCCACAAAATCCACACGTTGTCTTCTTGGAGTAGCATAATTATCTCGGTCATTTTCTTTTTTTTGTCATTTGTCACTTTATGCATTGTCTTTTCTCGAAGTTCACTGACATGTTTGTTTGATTGCTCGAACGCTCTGCATATTTTAATGGCCTTTTCAAGTTGCAATTCGTCTTCTCTTAACAGAAGTTCTATTTTGTCTCTCATTATTCTGTTTTTCTCATTAAAATTACATGTTTCTGCCCTTTCTTATTTCAGTCAAAAAAGTTCAAAACCAGAATCTGTGGGTTTCAAGGACTTCACTTTTGCGAGGATTCATTACTCTTCGATTTTCTTGATGACTCGCTCAGGATCTTTTTTATGATCGTCATTTTCCCATTCAAATTGATCATAGATCTCTATAATGCTCGGACCCGCACAGTGTAATATAACGGGTACCCGAGTTTCTTTCTCCTTTGTATTTACGCCACTCTCTGTCAGGTACAATAAAGCAACTTTCTAACTTATCTTTATCTGCAGATCATCTGCAGATGGTCGGCAGAAAATTTGACGACGAACTGGCGACCGTCGTCAAATTTTTGTCGACTGTCTGCAGACGGTCGCCAGTTCGTCGTCAACTTTTCGTCTGCAAATTGATCAGTAGTGGTGACGAAGATAGAAATTCCATCGTTAGTAGTATTAGAGCTTACAGATATCCGGCACCCCTCCGCTCCGCTCCGAGCTACCGGATATCTGTAAGCTCTAATACTACTATTTGCCCAACCGCCCTCCCTTTAAATAAAATACATCACCAAAAATGTCTTAAATAAACATTCACTTTAAACTTCATGATATATTATTAACTAAATTCGTCTGCTGAATTATTAAACTTGTTTAATCAATATTCTCTTCAACATTCTTGAATATTCTCGAACTTTATTAACCGCGTCGTAATAGTTCACACCTCTTACTTACCAACTCATTTTGAAGCCGGCCGTGTTAATGTACAGTTTAGTTTCTGTTTACTCTAGGTGTAATATTCTTTGGACAAGAGATTAACAGAATTATATTTGACAATTATCCAATTAAGGTATGTAATATCTATATGTAATATTAACAGTTTAATAATATCAAATTTTCGTTAGTTTGTCAATTGTAAAACTAGAACGAATGGTTTCAGAAATCAAACAATGTTTCAAAATAATTCTGAAGAAGTAACGTTTTGGAAACTAATGTGATTTGAAAATATTTGTCAATCTTATCCAAAACAGTTGTAAGATTCTGTTTAGAAAGGTGGGTGTGTAAAATATTTAATAATAAATTCTCCATTTTATGTTTCAGGTTACGTGGCAAGTATTCCACCAGATGTTATGAATAATCAATAATACAGTATTGACTCCAAAATATGTGTAATGTACCATGTGATCTTTTTAACATAGAAAAGGAATATCATTCCTCTGAGACTGCGCATTGGAGTATTGACGTAATAAAGGAATATCATTGCTTTGAGACTGCGCAGTAGTGTATTGACGTAATAAAGGAATAATAGTGCTTTGAGACTGCGTAATGTAGTAACTTATTAACATAAAAGAGGAATATCATTGCTTTGAGACTGCGCAGTAGTGGATTGACGTAATAAACGAATAATAGTGCTCTGAGACTGCGTATTAGAGTAACTTATTAACATAAAATAGGAATATCATTCCTCTGAGACTGCGTATTTGAACAACAACCTAATATGAACATCCGTAACTATGAGTTGAACTATTAATAATAATTTATGATAATGTTGTATTGATTATGAACCTTTGAATTTATTCACACTTGAATAAAATTCTTTTGTTTGTATTTCTTTTATCAAATCTACTATATTAAAAATATGGGATTGATTTTAAAGCATGAAAAGGAAAAGTTCAATTACACCGGAGATGGGTTCTTCTCTGGATTGATGTCCCTTATACCAAAGGTTACATCCTTTGTAACTAAAAACAAAGACCTTATATCCTCGGGGGCAAAGCGATTTCATCAGTCGGGCAGGCTGCGAGTTCAATAAGCAAATCTGTCCAACAAAAAAAAAATGAATTAGATGTATTGCGCAAAATAAGAGAACTCAGACATAATGCGAAACACGGAAAAGGATTTAAGGTGTTGGGATAAGGCCTAAATCCTGTTATGTAAAAATGGCAAAACTTGACCCGATCTTTAAACTTTATGAACCAATAGAATATACATTCAATAAGAAAAAAGAAAACTACATCATTATATCTCCAACTGTTGGGTCCAAATCTCAGATAAATGACGGAGGTAGAGTCACATTTGAAATCAATTCGTTGTCCAATTGGTTACTTCTTTCCGATGCTTACTTCCGCTGTGATTTCAAAATAAGTGATGGTGCCCGCAATCAAAATCGTTTTCCCCAGTAGATGGTAACATTGGAGAACAATTTCTTCCCCTCTTTATTTAGCGAAATGGTTTTAGAAGCCGGTTCAAATATAATTGAAACAATCAAACACCCAGGTGAGTTTGACCCAATGCTTAAAACTCTTTTATATCCAAAAAATTATACAACGGCATCGGGTTGGATGCCAGACACGGGAGATGGGGAAATACAATTTCAACAAAAAAATGTAGCAGCAGACGCCAACCAGGCAGCAGTTAGAGCTAGTGTTAACAATTTGATCAATATAACCAAATTTCAAAATAATGAAGGTTATAAACAGAGGGTTGTATTTTACAATAAACCTATTGACAGAAATAGCTGGGGTTCGTACATAAACTGGAATTTATATCCCCTCTTTGGACTTCTTTAGCACAGGAAAGTGTACATTGGTCTACCCTTCAAAATCCATCTTCAAAGATTAATAAATAACGATAGAATATTTTTTGGAGAAAACAATTCAAATGCTAAATTAGAAATAACCGATATCCAATTATACGTGCCAGTAATAACCCCAACAATCGAAGTAGAAACAAGACTTCTTAGTAGTTTGAAAAAAGATATAGTAATAGCATTTTTAAGAAGAAATACGATTGGATCGATAACAATCACAGGGGAGAATTTCACATGGCAAGTGACGAATACCACAAAACCAGCGAGATATTTAATACTTGGTTTCAAAAATCTTCCAGATTCACAAACGAACAACAACAACCTTTTTAAAGTAACTGGTGACAACTTTGGAGATCCTAAAATAAAAAGGGTTCAAGTAAGATTAAACAATGAAAATTATCCAAATCAACCCTTAAAAATTAATCCCGACACCAAGGACTTTAATGAGTTGTATAGAAACTATAAGCTTATGAGCGAATTATTTGGAAATGTACCACAGTTTAATTATTTCGATTTTATTTTGAATTATCCTATATTTTGTTTTGATCTCTCTGCTCATAAAGAAGATTTGTTTAAAACAGGCGTACAGTTGTCTGTATACATTGAAAAAACAGCTGGAGATATGGTAGAGTATTGTCTCTTGTTAGAGGAATCTCGTCATATCATAAATATAATGGATCGAAAGATGAATAGAATTGAATAAATTTCTAACTTTAAAAATGAAACCAGAAGTTTTAGTCGCTAAAATATTAGAATCAATCGAAAATGGGAAACCGAAAACAATTACTTATAATGGTATAAAGATACATATTTCACAATCGGTGATTAACAAACTAAAACATCATAAAGTACTGGACAATATTAATTATAACGAAATAGACAAGCAAGCTAAAGAAGGTGGGTTTCTGTTTCTTCTCCCATTAATTTTCGGAGGATTAGCAGCTGCAGGTGCTGTTGCCGGTGGAGCTAGTGGTATAGCGTCAGCGGTAAATAAGAAAAAAGCAGAAGCTGAAGCCAGAGAAAAACGTAGACATAATTTAGAAATGGAAAAATTAGCCAGGGGTTCTGGGATCAAGGATATCTTAGCAAGCGCTAAACAATTCAATCACGCAACCAAGAAAACAGT
>CM060199.1:27313337-27371563 GCA_030562195.1 Nipponacmea schrenckii
ATTATACAGTTACTGTCTATTACATTGTTATAATAACAGGTAATACTACCAGATTCTCTATCAACTAGTTCATTAGGTTCAGTATTTATTATAACTTGACCTAGAATAGAAAGATAATATTATACAGTTACTGTCTATTACATTGTTATAATAACAGGTAACACTACCAGATTCTCCATCAACTAGTTCATTAGGTTCAGTATTTATTATAACTTGACCTAGAATAGAGAGATAATATTATACAGTTACTGTCTATTACATTGTTATAATAACAGGTAATACTACCAGATTCTCCATCAACCAGTTCATTAGGTTCAGTATTTATTATAACTTGACCTAGAATAGAAAGATAATATTATACAGTTACTGTCTATTACATTGTTATAATAACAGGTAACACTACCAGATTCTCCATCAACTAGTTTATTAGGTTCAGTATTTATTATAACTTGACCTAGAATAGAAAGATAATATTATACAGTTACTGTCTATTACATTGTTATAATAACAGGTAACACTACCAGATTCTCTATCAACTAGTTCATTAGGTTCAGTATTTATTATAACTTGACCTAGAATAGAAAGATAATATTATACAGTTACTGTCTATTACATTGACCTAGAATAGAAATATAATATTGACTCAAAATAAAGAGAATACAAAGGCCGAATTTAAGAGATGTGTGGCTCAAAAGTTATGATAAATAGTTTTTTAGTTTTTTTTGGACGGAAGTATAGGTCAGACATCAAAGTATAAATTGACATCTTAGATTATTTTTACTGTGCAAATTCATCTTTGTTAAACTTCAAACATTTTGTTAATTATAAAACCTATTCCTTGTTATTAGTAGTAAAAATTCTAAACGTTCCTTTATAACAGATTGGTCAATATAATAGCCTATTTCCATGGAGATATTCAGGATGATATATATATACTTTGCAAGTTATAACAATTGCAAATATTTCAGGTAAATGTGAATCTAACCCGGATGTGCCACGCCCACCTCATAAGATTTGTATTGTTTGTTATTACGTGTACAATATTAAATAACGTTCCAAGTTTCAATTGTTTGTAATCATTATATCGTAAGACATTCATAGTAACACCATTCTTTTAAAGTTGCCTTCCCTTATTTTCATATATATATTTATATATACCATAATTGGACCGGTAATACTTATATCAATAGAAAGTAGAGTTGTTCTAATTACTGGGAAAATTACCAGATGGTCCTACATGTCATTAATTAGCTCGTAATTCGGCTAATTATGACCGGAATTCCCACGGTAGGGTACTAACATAGATATGTACGTCAAGTCTCAAATGTCGTTCAAATGTCGTTGATCTTTTTTTTGATCATCCAGTCTGTCAATTCGGTACATAAATCATGACGTAACCGGACGCTGTTGTTATTGCCCACATTCCTTTTTATTTTCCACAACAACAATGGCATTTTGGTATTCCATTTATTATCTCTAGCAAAAGGCAATAAAACGTTTAAATATCATTTTGTAAAAACATTATGAATTAATTTAAATAAGTTTTAACTCACTAATAATAAAATACAAAATCAATTTTTAGACGCCTTCATTCATATGACGTCATTTGGTCACGTGAACAAACATGGAGTCTAAATTTAGCGTTTCAAAGCAGATCAGAGTCAAATAGATTCCCCAAGCATTTCTACGTCCACATAGGTCTTTTGAACTTGAGAATACATGGATTATTCATTAGAAACCCCAATTAATCAATTAATAAGCTTACTTTGGCTCTAATTAATGAGGCAACCCATCTTTAAGCTTAACGGTGATAGTCTGTAGATTATGGACACCGCGAAATTATGCATAGTTACTTGAGAAGTCAGTTCACAATTTTCAAATTTAAAAAACTTTGCTTTGTCAAGTTTGATATATCACCAGAGAGGAGAGATCCTTTCTTGAATAATATAAAAGAATATTTGCCGTATATGCCGTTATGACGTCAAGTGGTCAACACAAATTCATAATTAAGACGTAATAAGACCCTTATAGTCTTTCTGCTCCTTGCTCGCTCTTAATTTTGATTATAGAGCTTAAAGATGTATTACAAAGTTAGAGATAATTGATTAATGTATACAATGGTATATTTTTCACAAAAAATATTACTGGTTGATATTGATTGAAATCAATATATTACGAACGTTGTTGCATATTTTATAATTTAATAGATCAAAATTATTCAAAGTTTTGTTAAATATGTTTAAATGAACATAACTGATTTACTGAAAAAGACTTCCTTTTTATAGGACTCGATGACCTACGGGTTATATACGTATGTCCTGAATCGCATCAACGTTACAATAGTGTGAGTGGATGTCACTTTCAATTCCTGAACTCCATAAGACTAATATCTGTTACATACAAAATGTCAATGTTAGTGTCGTAGGAATACCTACAATACTCTTTCCCGGCCTTATCACTCTCTCTAGGTCCAGATTCATCCGCTCGGGTCGTGAGGTACGGCAGATGAATATAAGATACCGAGCTATATGGTTGTGTAATAAAGTACTTTGATGTCTGCTGATTGGAACCTGGATCACGACTGAAGGTTTGTTGATTGGTAACCTCGATCACGACATTAGGTACTAGGAGAGATGTTCATATTCCCTTACTAAATAATGCAGTCAGTACTGTCTAAAGATGGTTCATGGATTTAATATATTTACATTGCAGCAAAATAATGCTAGATATATCATAGGAACCATAATAAAGTAAAAGGCACCTATACATTATATATCTGAAAACATTTTCCTTAAAATTTCAATTATACACTAGACACTTTACTTCATGAGCAATTGAAATTTTAATATCTGAATCATATCAAATGTGTGACATATCAGAAATCTGTTATTTTAAAATATAAATAAAATAAAATATTGAATTATATAAAATATGATAACAGGGAAAGAAACAACTATAAGCTTATCACTTCACACTTAACTTTGACAGAATTTATAAAACAAACTTGTATCTTACAATAATACAATAACAACATGGTGTAATCAGCTTTGAGTAAATATTGTTAAAATCGTAATGTTACAACAATTTTTCATCACTTAAATTATATATAGGAAAGACATTCGACAACAGTGACTTTGGTGAGCCCAAAAATTTATTTATTTGGTCTTTATTAACTCTGCAATTTGAGATTGTAGTTCGAGTTATAGGCCACTACACCTTGTTGATTGCTATTCACACCTGTATATACCTGAGTGTTTATTCAGTACTACTACTGCGAGCAGACGACGTGAATTTGATTTCAAGTACAGTCAGCAATATTATGGTAGCCGATTAGATTAAGTTACCTTTGCCTAAATGACGAGGAAAGGTAGACATAAGAAGAGAAAACTGTCAAATAATAATAATAATAATACACTATCAAGCACATCGGGGCATAGTGAAGGCACTCCTCTGTCATTATCGTCTTTGTTGGGATCAGACATGCAGCCAATAGATAATCCTGATACCGGTAACCAGGCAGTAAACCCTGATGTTCAAAATTTTCAAACCCCAGCATATATGAGTACTCCATCAACAGATACACATAATCGCCGATACTATGCAGCAACGCCTCAGTTTACTGCGTCCACCCACCAAAGTGACGCAGATTATACTCCGAACACTGACTCGATACTCATTGAAATTAATAATCGCCTGAAGAAGTTAGATGTTATAGAAAATTCTATTTCTGTAATGGCCAAAGATATACACTCAATAAAGAATGATGTTCAAATAAACTACTCTAAAATTAAAATGGTAGAATCTAAAATGACAGATCTCGAGCATGGTCTGCAATACCAATCCAATTCTGTTGATCAGCTTGGGGCTTGTACAAAAACCCTTAATGGTAAAGTTGCTGCACTCGAGTCCCTCAATAATCAATTCAAGTCTGATATTTTGGATTTGCGCTGTCGGGATATGAAAGAAAATCTATTATTTTTCAATATTGAAGAACATCCCAACGAAAACTGCATATCAACTATCCATAACCTTCTTGAATAAAAACTGGGCATTGCTGATGCGAAATCAACTATTAAGTTGGATAGAGCACATCGCATTGGTAAACGCAGGTCCGCCCCTAATAACCAACAGAATACCAACACAATGTACCTAGATCTACATCAACAAGCCTCGGTCGCTGATGGTGCAATTACCATTCCTACTCTAAAAGTCAATAAAGATGCGAGGCCGATCGTTGTAAAATTCAATTTTTTCCAGGATCGAGAACGCATTCGGAACTCCCGTTCGACACTTATAGAATTAGGTTTTGGCGTCGGTGAACAATTTCCCAGGGAGGTCGTTTTGAGAAGAAAGGAACTTATGCCCATACTAAAACACGAGAAGAGTAAAGGTAATCGCGTCAGTCTTGTACGAGACAAATTGTACGTTAACGGTAGTCTGTATTTTCAGAAATAGGATATAACAGAAGGTCGGTTGTCAGTTTTATCTTGGAACATTAATGGTGGAATCTCATCGAAACTCTCTGACACTGCTTTCACTGATTACATTGAGCGTTTTGACATTATTTTTTTAATACATTCTGGTAAAAATGTTACTAGATGTTCACTTAACGGCTTCAAAAAATTTAAATGTGTAAGAAACATTTGTAAAAATAGTGGTGGGATAGTTGTTTTTATAAAAAGCCCCTTATTACATCGAATCAGTGTCGTCGAACGGTTAGAATTGGGAATTGTGGTGTGTAAAATCAATAACCTTCGGAATAGTTCTGCCAATGAGACGGACATTTTCATTTGTTGTGTCTATATAGCACACGAACGTTCAGTTTTTTACAAAAAGTGTAGTGTAGACTTTTTTGATTCCCTAGACAGTGTTATCTCAAAGTACCAACAAAAAGGTGCTGTGTTCTTGTGTGGAGACTTTAACAGCAGGTGTGCAAATGAGCCTGATTATATCTACGATCATTTCGAACCACACGATTACTTGAACAATTATCCGGCAAGTTTGGTTAGGAATAGTGAAGATACGACGACGAACAATTTTGGCAAAAAACTGTTACAATTATGCAAAAATAGCAATTTGTCTATTTTAAATGGTAGGCTTGAGCCCGGTAATTTCACTTGCTGCACTTCCAACGGATCCAGTGTAATCGACGTTTTCCTGTGTGACACGAATTATTTGAACCTTATATCGAGTTTCAATGTTGAGGAGTTCTTGGAGTTTTCAGACCATGCCCCACTCTCTCTTGAATTAACATCCAAATCCATCCCTCAAATTTGTCCAACTAATCTAATACCCGATTCGCAAAGAATAGGGCGAATACCAATCCTTAAGTGGGATGAAACCAAAAAACCCAATCTCCAGATTGCTTTCCAGAACAAAGTTAACGATATACATGCATTGTTAGAATTAACTCTAAGGCCTCCCTCACAGCTTTCGATTAATAATCTTAACAGTAAGTTAAGAAAATATTTGTTCGATATTAGTTTTGATGTTATTGGTGGTTTCTGCAAAATAGGTACTCGAGAAAACCTATCAATACTAATATCTGGTTTGATAGTGATTGTATATATGCAAAAAATTGTTTTACCCACTGTAGAAATATTTACAACAGAAACAAAACCTGCACTAATAGGCATAAGTTTGTTAAATCAAGGTCTTTTTATGTTAAGATAAAAAGACATACCAAAGAAACCTACAAATCTAGAAGAGGCATTGAATTAAGCAATCTAGCAGCTAACGACCCAAAGAACTTTTGGAAACATCTGAACCATTTTCGTAAACCAACAAATGTTGTAAGCGGCTCAATTGACCTTACAATTAATGATTTTTTTGCTCACTTTAGTGCAGTCTTTAGTTTCGGAAATGACTCTGTTTCTGATTTGTCTAATACAAGTACCATTGATGACCCTCTGTTGGATACAGTCTTCACTGAACATGACATACAACGAGCAGCTAAATATTTGAAAAATGGTAAGAGTGCAGGAATCGATGGACTGATACCAGAGGTATTGAAATCTAATATTGATGTATTGTCCCATTCTCTGTGTATGTATTTCAACTTACTTTATGATAGTGGACAGTATCCATCAGAATGGTCTCAATGTGCTATAGTACCTGTACCAAAAAAGGGTAATCCTAATGCTGTTGATAATTATCGTGGTATAACGCTTATGTGCTCTATTGGGAAACTGTTCTCAATAGTAATCAACAATAGACTACTTGCATGGGTCAAAGAGACAAAGTTGCTTTCCATTTTTCAATTTGGGTTCCAACCTAAAAAATCAACTCAAGATTGTATATTTATCTTACACAGTATAATCACATACTCTTTATCTAGAGGTGAGAAACTGTTCTGTGCATTCATTGATTTTAGCAAAGCATTCGATAGAGTCGACAGATGCCTCCTATTACAAAAATTATACTTAAATGGCGTGAGTCATAAAATGATCAAATGTATCCAATCAATGTACAAAAGTGTCGAGCTTTGCGTCAAATATAATGGCGAGTTCTCGGACTATATTCCCAGTTATTGTGGTGTTAAACAGGGAGATAATCTGTCGCCTCTTCTGTTTCTTCTGTATCTTAATGACCTTGGGTCTTTTCTGAATGAACACTCTGTTGACCCCTTTGTAATTGGAAATTTCATTCTATCTGCATTTTTATATGCAGACGATACAACCCTTATTTCGAAATCAGAAAAAGGCCTACAAAATCAACTAGATCAATTACACTCATATTGCTCTAAATGGAGACTTACTGTGAATATAGATAAAACCAAAATTCTTGTTTTCCAGAAAGGTTGTCCAAAGTTAGATAAATACAATTTCAATTATGATAAGAACCATTTGGAGTGTGTCAAAACCTTCACCTTTTTAGGAGTATGATGGTAAATTTAACACACTCCAGAAGCTTATCTCTCAAAAGGGATCGTGGGGCCTACACCTACTTTTTAATATTTTCGATAATGTCAATCTGAATATCAGAAGACAAATAGCACTATTCGATTGTTACGTTGGATCGATACTGTCATATGCCTCTGCAGTTTGGGGTTTCCATAAGTGTCCGGACATTGAGAGTATCCACTTGCAGTTTTGTCGGCGTATACTTAACGTTAAAAAGTCCACTCATTCAAGCGTTGTTTATGGTGAACTGGGAAGAATCCCCCTTGCAAGTTCACGACTTGTAAATATTATAAAATACTGGATGAATATCATTAGCGATAAATCTTCATTACAATTCCAAGTTTACCAACTTTCGTTTCTTGATATTATTAACAACATTAATTGTAAAAGTGGTAATTGGGCTTTTGAAGTTAAGTGCCTACTCCAGTCTTTGGGCTTCCAAGACTTATGGGATAACCAAGCCTGTATAATTCCAAACTTTCCTCGAATCAAACAACGTATTAGAGATCAGTATTTACAAAGTTGGAAAGAAAGTTGTTGTAACTCGCCCAAACTTTATAATTATAACCTATTTAAAGAGTACCATTGCTTAGAAAGTTATTTAGAAAATGTATATCCAATAAAATATCGAGTCTCAATGACCCAACTGAGATGCGTTTCTCATAGTTTGTCAATAGAGACTGGGCGATATGAAAATATCCCTCGTATTTCTAGAACCTGCAATGTTTGTCAAAGTGGTTACATAGAGGATGAATTTCACTTCCTCTTGGTCTGCCCAATGTATGATCATATCCGTTCTAACTTACTCCCAAATTATTATTGTCATTATCCAACCCAATTAAAATTTGTTCAGCTGATGTCCTGTCAGGATAAACATACCCAGATTAATATTGCAAAGTATATTTATTTAGCATTCTCGTTCCGAAATAACATGTAATTGCCGATCTTCTATTTTCTATCCTTGTATGTTCTTGTATTTTGATTGCTTTTTGGCTATAAGTCCCAGGACTTAAAGCCCTTATGAAATAAAATATTATTATTATTATATTATAACTATTGTGCAACTAATTATTAACAAATAAAGCTAATTAGTGGAATAAACACCATAACATAAAACTTGATGCCCCACTTGTGCGGTTTATTGGGTATATATTGACGATATGATAATCGGCCTTTAAATGGACATAAACTTTCATCAATGCTAACTTCACAACCACTCACAAAATCATTTAAGTATGTCGGCAATACTGAATCTATTATTGGACGGACTTTAAAAAGGGGATCATAATCAGCACTATCCTTGTTTGCTTGAAATGTATTATCATTATAATGTAGAAATGAATTAAGCAAACGATACCTCCAAATAGGCATAACTTTTGAAAAGATTGGCGTACACAGTAATGGGTCTACTGTCCAATAATCTCTCAGATCAGGCTTTTTCACAAAACCCATGATTATTCTAAGTCCTAGCAGTTTTTTAATTTCAAAAACTGAAGTTTCTATCCATTTATAAAATATAGAATTTGGTGGTAAATCACATGTATTATCAAAGAACTGTGCTGCATATTTGTTACTTTCAAATGCTGTTTTTTCAATAATACTTTCAGGATAAAAAAGGTAAAAATAATCTATAGGCTTTAGGCCAGAACTGTCAAATTTTAAATGTGGTTCTGAAAATGGATATATTGGTATAGGTGTAGGAACATAATGTTCATCTGATGCCAGTAATGTCCATTCACCTGAATTTGGTTGCTCAATATCATTACAAACATTGACATCTTCACTTTCAGAGTCTGAAGAATATTCCCGTATTGCACTTGACTGTTCAACATAATCATCATCTGATGAATCACTTTCAGATAAAAAATCCGAATCGGAATCATTCATAACCATTCCAAGTACATCATTCGTTTTGAAAACACGCTTAGCCATTTTATGTTCGAGTTGTAAACAATGTAAAAAATAGTTTAGAATCTTTCTTGAAATACGTAATATATTCACTTAGATCTATTTGGTTGTTGTTATCATGGCGTCATAACATTATCATATAACCGCTTTCATTTTTTTCAAACAGCAAGGAAAATTTGAAAAAACTTGAAAAATTTCAATGAAATGGCATCGTTTTTTTCAGCGGAAATCAATCTCCCAGATGTTTACATTAAATTTTTGTCGTCTGCTGCCTTTTGCACACGGCGTTAAGTGTAAAATATGGATTTGGAAATCAAAGGTTAAAATGTCGACTTTTATCGACGCCTGACCACTTAAGTAATTTTACATTTGTCGACACGTAACCGGTTAAGTTAAGGTCACGTGTCAGTGCTCTTCAAAGTTAAAAAATTGCTATTTTCAAATTTCACGCAGTCTATAATCCACCTAAATCACCGTTGTTTTAATCTTGAAGTGTAACTAAGAATGTCTCACGATCTAATTATTGTAAACACGTGAAATTATTTTGGCATTGTACACCATTTGTAATACCATAGAAAACAAAATCAATGAGGTGAGGTGGCACATCCCGGTCAGATTCACAGTTACCATAGATATTTCCTATTGTTATAACTTGTAAAGTATGTATTTTTCATTGTTCCATGGATATACGTTACTATATTTACCAATTTGTCACAAAAAACGTTGAGCATTTTTTTTCTAAAAAAAGGGAATATTTTTGTCAATTAACAAAATATATGAAGTTTAACATAGATGAGCTTGAATGTGCGTAGTAAAAGGTCGTTAATCTAGGATGTTCATTTATACTTTGATCTGTGAAATCTGATCTGTACTTCCGGTTTTAACAGACGTCCGAGAACAGCTACTTTCATACATTTGACTTTTTGCCTTAAGACCTAAACAAGTTATTGTGCTAAACGAGATCTGTTACGTGAAATCTTCATTTGTTTTATTCGATTATAACTTCCGGATTTACAGCCATTTTAAAATCGATTTTTGACTAAGAAATGTTATAGTACGTCTTTCAACCTACCCAAGATTCATGTATTTATCAACTAATGAATATTAACAGGGGTATAAAAGGGATACGCACTGTATCAATACCGTTCATGGTTCTAGTTATAACTGTTTAGCTAATTGATAACATAATTGTGTTTCTATTACAGATCTAAACATGTTCACCTCCATTAATAATTGGTAGCCAAACATAGACCATGTAGGCTATTGTATATATATATATATATATTTAATGAAACCTTAGCGAATAAAGACACGCTAGTCATATTCATAATTACTAATTATCGCTGCAATCATAAATCATGTATTATTATTATGTCTATGAAATAAAGTTAATATGTAACTTGTACTATACCTAATGTAGTATGAGTTAATATTCCTATCAGTAATATAACAACCGCCATGTTAGTTTAAGATAATAATATATGTTATACAGGTATACAATCTATATTACTTCCTTATTTCTATGTGGGTCGTGGTTTAAGATAACACTGGTATTTTTATTACGGTATAAACTCGTCAGTAACATGAATAGATCAGTTGAAATGTGATTCAAATAAAATTTATTAGGCCTTGTAGTGACGTAACCAGGTTAGCATAACCTTATGCGTGAAAACCACTATAGTTATTAATCTTTAAATGACATTTAGATGTAGATAGAACATTAAATAAGAACACTATTGTAGATATACTACTCCCTCTAACCTTGTGCGTAAAAACCACTATAGTTATTGTCAATGTAAAGATATGTATTGTGTAAAGTACAAAAATGGAATGCGACTGCAGGCATATATATAGCCAGAAAAACATGTGCCATAGTTATAGATGAAAAACTCAGAACAAAACGACTTGATGAACTTTCACAATATTTCATCAAAAAAGATAATCCGATTAATTTAATTAAAAACGGAATAGAGAAGGCGAAAGAAATCAGTTTAGAGTCATTAAGAACTCCTAAGGTTAGAACGACAACGGATTGTATTCCTTTTATATCAACTTACAATCCAACCCAAAAGGAATTTTTCTCTCATATTTTTAATAGTGAAAATATATCATCTTCAAATGATAACCTTAGTAAATGTTTTGATGGAGTCAAATTCATCAATAGTAAAAGACAGCCCCCTAATTTGAAGAAAATATTATCAAGTGCTAAATTTTATAATAATGATACCTAATATTCCACATCTTGCTGTGGAAAATCTGCTTGCAAATCAAATAATTATTGGAAGCACTTTTACCTTCAAAAATTTAAATTTTAATTTTAAAATTAATAGTAACATGGACTGTAACAGTCGAAATTTAATATACGTACTAATTTGTAACAGTTGCAATGATATATATATTGGGGAAACGGGTGGACCTTTAAACCTCCGAATGAACAACCATAGGAGAGACTCTAAAAACCCACAAACAGCGCCATGTGCGGTCTCGAGGCATATAAACAAATGCGCTCACCATTTGGATATTTCAAAGTCTTCCCATTTTTTCAACTATTTACTGACAATGTACAATTGAGACGACAAAAAGAATCTTGGTTCATTAAAAAGTTTAAACCTGAACTTAATGTATAATTCTTTTCTTGATCATATTTTATTGTTCAATAATCCCTTTCTATTAATTATGTTATATTGTTATTCAATTATTTTATTACTTATATCAATTGTCTCATAAACCTGATTATGGATTTAATTAACTTCAACCTAATGATATGTTTACCATGTATAAATATGTAACTATAGTATTTTATGTTTGTTTTGAATAGATACCGCTGAAATGTATATATTGTTGAAAGTTAAATTCTTTTATTATCTCTGAAGAAGCTAATAAGCTGAAAGCATGTAAGATAATGTGTATATAAAAATTGAATATGGATTAAATAAACAACTTGTTCTCTCGAAAATGAATTAAAAGTGTTCCATTTTACCAAGAATTGATGACAACCCTTGTTACTTTGTACATTGTACGTAAATAATTGAAAGAATGGGAAGATTTTAAATTTAACATTTAGATGATGTGCGCATCTATTTAGATGTCTCGAGACTTCACATGGTGCCGTTTCTGGGTTTTGAGCATCTCTCCTGTATTTATATTTTATAGGTTTAGTGTGAAAAGTTTATATTTGACTTTTTTGGGGGTTAAAAGCTAACACTCGACAAGGAATAAAGAAATAAAATCACACTCTTTACTCGAAATTTATTTGTACCATTTTATAAAGGTGTGCAGAAGAAGAAAAAAAAACTTTTTTAACAGAGAGTTTCGCATATGGGAGGTAACTCACTGTACCAATATAACATTTTCAGACCATATTTGGCTTATTTCACAACAGCTTTGTTTATATCTTTTCACATTAAACGTAAAACATATAAATTGTTACGTACGTCTTGTACATTACTAGTATTTTTACGGGCAACTTTTAACTTATTACAAAAAATATCTGTATTATCCACATAACGTTAGTGAATTAGACATTTCTCCATAACATACACTTTAGGCACTAATGCCCTTCCATAGTTTTCGGCTAAGCGAAAGTATATAAAAAAAATAATTGAACTGTGGCATTTCTTTTATCAAATTTCGCTCGAATTCGTGTACAATTTTGTGAAAACATTTTTCTTTGAATACTTTTTTTCAGTTGTTATAATCGCAACTTTGCTCAAAAATCCCATCCAACATTACTGTATACATATTGTATTTATAATTTTCTTTAACTAATTTACATATTTCAAAAATTGAAATTGCAGCCACATCGAATGCAGACATTAGAATCAGCTCCAAATGATTAATCCCTCCTCCATACAAAACACTGTGGGAACAGCCCCCCCAAATAGACTAATTTGTATCAATTATTTTTGACAATCCCTGCTTAAAGTGAGATGATGTTTAGATGACTGGAGAGAAAAATAGTAAAGTCAGGATAATAAACTCCAACAAGGTAGGTAGTCCACAAATAAATCAGTAAATTAAACAGAATAATAGCCGACTTTCAAGGAATGATTTATCACGTGATAACAAGCTGCATAAACAGGCCCGTAACAAAGGGGGGGGGGGGGGGCGGAGGTGTGCTCAGCCCCCTGCAAATCATCGCCCCCCTTGCACTTTTGGTGTTTTTTTTTTTTAAAGCAAAGATATTATAATAGTGAAGTTTATGTGTGACATGTCAAATGATATGGTCAATGACAGCGACACGCTTTATGTTTCATTATCACCGAATCATGTCAACAGCAGGTCACTATTATAAGATCTAATTAATGATTACACTCAACTTGGTAGTATATATACCAGGAAGAAATTGTCATCTTCATGTATTATTTCAAATTCATATTACAGGTATGTAACTTTTAAGGTATTTTTCATTATATTTGTGGTGTATTTGAGTTAACTTTATTTGCTTTTATCTATTATATTTATAATCATTTTATGTTATACATATACACCTTTTTAATTATTATTTTACTTTAACATACTTTGCTACACTTCAAAGTGATTCTACAGTGGAATATAAGGGTGGGCAAAGACCGAAATATCATTTCGGTTAAGTTGTCAAAGTGTAAGGAGCTTGGCTAAGGCTAAGTCTTTCTTACTACAACTTAAAAATATATAATATATACGTTACGTACAATTTACATTATTATTACGCTTTAATTACAAATATATTTAATACTAAACAATTATTTACATTACGTTTTCAATAGAACATTTATTGCGCTTTTAAACGATTCATGAAGCAATCATTGAATCAAAGCGTATGTTGCCCATTTAGGAAACTTAATACAAGTAACCTTGCAACGAGTTCTCATGGATATAAAACATATTAGGTGTACCTCTTACAAGCGAGTACGTTACACACCCCCATGTAGTTCGTACTGCTATTTTAGATTTACGTTTTTAAGATTCTATTACTTATGTATTTGTATATTTTCAGTTTATTTTATTTAGATGCATTACGTGTTTTAATTGTTTTATATTGATGTATTATTTCAAATTCATATTACAGAATAAACTATCATCCAAATTAAAAGTTCCAATCAATCATCAGTAATCCAGATAACCAGAGTTTAGAACAACTCCATAAAAGCAACACATTTACAATATAGGCATTGAATAGAAAATTAAGACTTTTATAATATTCATCAGCTTTTTATTTTGTTCAATCATACCTTTACAATACTTGATGTTTTGAATCATTAAATTGAACATTGCCCTTTCAATCTGAGGCATCATGCACGGGAAGAACGGGAATCAGGACTATTCTTAACAAGAATAAAACATAAATGTGTTGTTTTAATCTGTCAAAGTATGCTTGATATTAGATCGTGAGGTACATCTGTTTGTAATTGGTCTATCCAGAAACTATCCCTTTGTAGTCACTTCGTTGTAATTTGGTTGTTGTAGAAACCGATACCTTTTCTATGGGCATAACAAAAAGATCTTCTATGGAATGATTGGTTGAATTGAAATGGTTTGCGATTAGTCTAATCTTTCTTTATGGAGAATGTTAAGGCGATGAGCGCTTAAACGATTACGCAACGCGTTTTTGTTTTCGCTTAAAAAATTCCACAATAAATTGTATGTTGCATTTTCGATGCACGAAAGAAGTTTTGCCGTTTAAAAAAAAAAACAGTGAGAAACATGTATATACTCGCAGGTACGATATTGAGAACCTCCACATGGTACAGAACCGAAACCGTACAGGTGGGCTTATCTCGGCTTGCGACGCTCCTCGATTGTCGGCATCTAGCTGGAACTGATAAAATCGGAGCGCTCAGGTCGGCTGCGACGCTCCTCGACGGATCTGGACGGATACAGCGACAACTGGTTTTCGCTAATCGTAAGAGCGCTTATGTCGGCTGCGACTGTCTACGACTCGTTCAGTTTTCGACGGCCATGTGATACATTTCAACATGGCGGCGCCCATGAAACTTCACGTTGTAAGTTTTGTGTGTTCATTTTTAACTTTTTTTTAAAGTTTTGAAACGCTTCCTTGGTACTTCGACTACCTGTAGTCATATTTTAACCCCATTTTTCAGTGTTGATATGATTCTTTCACTCAATTCTCATGAAAAACTCATACAATTAAGAACAACAACTCACTGGATCTGGCTGAATCTCAGTTGCCGACAGTCGCAAGGAGGCTAGTTGCGTCGTAAGCCATCTCCGGTCGGCAGGAACTGTCAGACTACCGTCTGGATCTGCAAGTTGCCGACAATCGAGGGGCGTCGCGAGCCGACATAAGCCCACCTTTAAGTAGAAGAGGGGATTTATTTTTGATCTCAATAGCCGAAAGGGGGTCGTTTTTAATTTTGCACAAAAAACGTTTTGAGTACCCTCGCTCTCTCAGTTTATCAAATACGAGTTCGGAAGCCAAATCAAAATCTTTCTTTTTTGTGCAAATTCTGTTGAATCTCAGAATTTGCGATTTTATTATGCCAGAAAATGTATGCTTTGGATGGAACGAAATTTTGAATAAAAGTTTTTTTTACTTGGTCCTCAGAATACAGTTGTATCCATGAAATGCATGCTATTTTCCGAGATGTTTGCTGTAAGTTTTATAGAAGGGTGGTGATTATTTAGAATTTCGAAATACTCCCAAAAGTTTGCGAAAGAATCTGGCCAAATAAAAAAAAGAGGTTGAAAAGGGGGCATTAGTGAGATTTTGCGTTCCCATTTAGCCATAAAGATATTCGCATAACTCGACGCAAAGCGTTTTGCCATTGCAGTGCCAGAAGTTTGGAGGAAATTTTTTCATTGAAAGTGAAGTCATTTCAAGGAGGTGATAGTATATTGAAGAGTTCATCCCACACCTTGGGTAAATAATGTCATGTATCTCTGTTTAATTCAGGTTGTGTCTTTTGATCTCAATGGCTTCTCTAAGTTTCCTGGTTTTCTAGTAGATTTGATTGGATGATAAAACTTCCCATTTGTTCCATCTGACTCGGTGCCTCCTATCTTTACCTACGCCTATTTCTATCTGTGTAAGAAACAGTAAATAAGTGTGATGTTTATATCCGGAAGGCTTCTACTTAACTACTGGTTTGCTTAACTCAAAAAACATTTGTCATGGATATATTGGAAAGTTTTCAACAAGATTTCTAGAAAAAGTAATAGAAGAATGAATTTTAGTGGAATTACAGGAACACCAAACGTCATTGGATTGGTGCAAATTTATGCCATCTGTGCCCCGTACACATAACAAATTTAGAAATCATCTTACAACCCTTTGAACAGATAAATATAAAACTCACTTGTGCTATTTATTAATAAAAAAAATAATTCTTTTATAGTTTATATTTATTGTTAGTTTTCGGGGAAGGGAGGGATTGATTCTCCTAAATATATTAGGTCGAATAAATATTTTACTGTAAAAATATATATATACTGGCTTGAATACTCCCAAATATATTAGGTCGAATAAATATTTTATTGAACAATATATATACTGGCTTGAATATATAGGTCATGGTCCTTATAAGACCGAATCATCTTTGATCTTGGCGACTTTTGTAAAAATAGCCGAACATTTATTTATTATTTAAGGTACATATTATCCCACAATTATCTTTCTACTTTACAAAATTTACTGTTTTCAAAGGTCTAAAGGAAGTTTTACAAAATTTCGTGTTCTAAACAGGCTTTATCGTCGGTCTCTAAAATACGTAGTATTATTTAGAGTGAACATGTCGGTCTATTGATGGTAACCTTATATGGTAATAGTACCTCTACGCATAGGTAAAGAGTCCGATTTGGACCCCTACGCTATTCCAAACAATCTAGTTTTCATATTTATTTTTCGGTTAATCGCACAGCTTTAGAAAAGTGGTTAGTCATATGATTCGAAGCGTTTGACGCCATTTGATTTATTGTTAAGTTTCATCATTTAATGGGAGGGCGTAACTGAATCTGCGTGTTTGAAGCTTTACCGACTGTCAGTCCATGGTGATTAAGGGGAGCATTGTTTTTGCACTACAGATCGTCCCACTTTCTAATTCAGGATAAATTCAATGGCCTACATTGATTGTTATGTCACCATGACCTTATCGCATAACGCCATAAATGGTATAGAATACATAGGACATTAGCATGACACACATAAATATCAGATAATATTACGAACTTTGACCTTCCTTGTCAAATAACCTTCAAACAATATGATAGGTAGATTACTCTTGTTATCTAGAGAAACTGTATATTGTACATGTAGACAAAACACATTTAATGATGGCATGTGAATACAATTTGAAAATACCTCATAGTATTAAATTTTATTTTTGATATGCTTGGGTAACCGCTTACAATGGTTTAATATAGACCAAGAGAATTCATCGAAATTGCACCTTTCTATTATGTTAATGAAATGAAATAAAGTTTGACGCCTGCTTATCTGTATATTATACAATCATACCACACAATCATTGTATGTCATTATAACCAGTATCTAATATTCATTGATTGAAATCTGTAGAATAAAGTCACGTTTGTCCTCAGTATCACCAACAATTATTTTTTTAAATGGCAAACATATCAAACTGATCAAAAGAGAACACCAGATCCCCAGATGACCCGCCCCACACCACAAGGATATTGCGTATAGTACCTTGTAGTTTACCTCCATTATAATGGATACCAATCACATATCTCATACTTTCCTTCAATTTTTATCTCTCTTTGTACTGTGGAAAAATTAAAGAAAGCCTTTTCCATGAAATCTTCGATCTTTTGATTAAATAAAAACAAATTCGACTTATATAAACTTTTAGTTCATGTAAAATATAAATTAAAAAAATCGACATGTTTTCAATATTAAAGAGAATAGCGAGCATGTAGGTGTTAATTATTTAATGTTTACACATTTCTGTTTAATAACTTTTAAATTTAGCTTCCAAATTGAAATTTGTATTATTTTATGTCAATTAAACATCATAGTTACCATTAAAGCGGAACAACAAACTCAATTAACATTCCAGTTAGCTGAATAGATGATTGAATTAATCTAGGAAACTTACCGTCTTTATTAACAGTTACTTTGAGTTTTGACTATGTGTAAAGGAAGTTTGTTGTCTTCAAGTTGGTTTTGAAAAGACTTTCCTACAGCTCTATTAAATACCATTGGTACCATTTCATCATTATCATTTTCAATACAGATGGGAGAATATTACAATTTGTATGACAGTTGATATAAACCGCTGGTTTTACTGGTTATTCACAAACTCATTCGGCCCTATTTGTCTTATTTCAATCAGGACTTTTTCATCATGAGAGGTGTCTTGTTTCACCACTGTAGCATAATCATCGCCTTTCAATTGCTCATCGCCCGTATCATATTGATAAGGGATGATGCCTGATGTCGCCATTGTATATGCCTCTTGTAATACGATGGCTAACATTATTTGCTTTCTAGTAAATTACTCTTATTATACATATATATAAAAGTTTTAAAACTTTATTTTTTACAACATCCAAAGCCTCAACACATGAAATCTTTTGGTTAGCTAATCAGAAATAGTCTACAGAGCTTACCTTTGAAATTTGAGCCTTCAAATCCATGTGTATCCATAATTATCCGTGTTTGAAAAATCATAATGACTTAAGAAATTACGAACGTCCCGCCATATTGGAAAACGGTTCGTCTTGATAATCAAAGAGTTATCCTTCCCGTCGTGCAATAGCGGTCATCTATATAAACAACGCATTTTTCAATTGTAGACTTTGTCAACAGGACACACAATTTTCAGACTGACTGGAGACCAGCCGCGTACAGCACGGAAAAAAAATGAAAAGTGAAATTTTTGTTTGAGGCATATTTCAAGGTATTTTGCGATTTTCTCAGAGCTTGAATATTAGGACTGTTTAAATGTAATAAAGGCCCCTAAAAATCAAGCCTGGGCCTCTTTAATACTGAATTATATTACAGAGATAGAAAGAAATCAACACGTAAAGATTATCAAAGGATCTTATAGCTATTAAAGCGTTAAACAAGCCATGAACCGACTTATAAATTATAATTACCCGTCTGCTTTTTAAGGTGTAATAAATGTGGAGCTTTACTGTATATATACTGAATAGTTACAACCAAAACTACCTTATGTACACTATAATAACAACATATATATACAGGGACTTTAAAGCATTAACAATCAATAACGTTTTGTTTCATGTACTTGTATTTGGCATCTGACGAGCTCAGTTTCTTTGATTATAATAAATAACTCACACAAATGTTTTACTAATTTATAAATTCTACAGTAGTCAATTAGAACAACGATTATTATGGAATTACGAGAGCTAGTAATATTTGGTATATGGTCGTTGAGTTACACGCGGTTTTCTATCCATATTACTCCTTTTTTCATTTTCACCATGAATTGTGTAGCAGGGGTAGGTTGATGGACACGACCTTGTTATCTGGGCGAGGAACGTGATATTACAAATTGAGTGCATGTGTTCCGAGTGATATTAGTTCTATGCTGTTGAGGTACAGGCGCACTTTTCGTCTTATTTTGATTGTAATTCCGGTCACTTTTGCTCTTTCTTCGGTTTGTTCGTCATGCTGTCTATCGTCTTTTATTTACGCCCGCAACATACACAAATTAGACAACAGAATCTACATCTTGTTCGCTTGTAACACGGACAACATGGGCAACAGCAACAACATAATACTACTACTATAATAATCAAACTTCCTACACATACACAGATGATGATACACATTTGATCACAAACACAAATGAGATCTTCACACTGAGGGGTAGGAGTAGGGGTAGTGGATGTGGAAGATTCAGAAGATACTTTTGTCGAAGGATTTGGTGGCGAAGAAGTGGATTGTAAAGAAGTTGATGGTGGTTGAGTTGGTGCTGACGAAGGACCTAGAAAAATAGAAAGAAATGGATATTTGTCAATGGGCTTTAAAATGGAGCTTGAATAGATCCCAATATATTCTGTTATAGGTTTCTATACATAAACTTTGTTCAGGTGAAATAGCTTACTTTCAAGACGAAACTTCAATAGGATAATAAAGGCTATGACTACACTACAGATATTGTTTCGGTGTCAATGAAGTACGCAGATTGAGGGCGAAAAGACGAGGTAATATGTCCAGTGTGGCGTACTACGTGAGATTATTTATATGCAGAAAAATAGCAGAAACGAATACACCACATCAATAAAAAACAAACATAAGAGGCATAACTAGAATTAATAGTAATAAATAGTATATAATAATTGTTGATAATGTTGATTGAAAACTAAGTAGAATCTATTATCTGTGTTGAATTGACTGCCAGTCGTGGCATATTTAGGCATATTTAGGGAGGTGGGTTGATGTTTATTTTTGAAGTGTAAATGAATCTCTCCAAATGCTAATAATCCGGATTGAACTGAGCGGGATGTGCATTGTGGAGAATTTGGGGTGTTCGTCTTATAGAATAATAATTCATAGATGTAAAACTCACTACAGTTTAGTATTAATTAATATGCATATTTCGAAAATCATCCAAAAAGTTTGTCTTATTGAAAATATATTTCTTATTCAATGTTTATGATATTTTTCCACAAGCTGTAAAGCTGAATTTATTTTCGTTTGTGTCAATTAAAAAAATAGGCTTCGGTATATCTATCTATAATTATAAATTTTGAAACAGAAGAATATGCTCTTAATTTTCACAGAAATACATTGTTTTTTCACTTGTACGTTTAAAACAAGTCATAGCTAGAAAATATTGCCAAAAGGTAAAACGTAGATTAAAGATAAAATGTTTATATAAACACAAAGCATCAAACATAAAAATGACTTCATTAATTTGTTTTACAAAAATTTATCATACAATCGTTAATTTCGAAATAAGATAAGATCAATGTGTTTAAGTTGGATCAAATGAGAGCTGTTACAAGGCATTTGTCAAGAGACAAAAAACTTCAAAAACGTGTAAAGTTTATTAGATAAATCTGGAATATTTACATTTATTTCTTAGTAAATTTAATACTTTTAGACTTTACTTCATAAATCCATACGTAGGCATATCATTATTAACAAATATGAAATCAAAAGGAAAAATGACAAATTGATCGAAACTTATTTAGCTACCAGTATATGGACGTGGTATGACTAAGTTCTCATCAATCATCTACGATTGAAAAAAAACAAAAACCAACTTTACACGTTTCTTTTCAGACAAGGAATAAAGTCCAATTTGAACTCAATATAAACATGCGAAATAAGGTAGCATATATCTTAAATAATCATGATAGAATTCAAATGCTTCAATAACAAGAAACAACAATCTATCGAGATATAAATGTGATGCATATAAAATTCTTACCGATAAGAGTGACGGGAACACTAGAAACTATTTTACAGGTACCAAATTTTACGTCAACTGTTATATTTATGTCTTGATTCTGTTCAATAATTGACGGATCCAAAGCATATAAATCAACAGTTAGTGAAGAATTCCATTTTAGTAGCAGAGAGCTACAACTGTCATCGCTTGACATGGTACTGTTTTCAAAAACATACAATTTATTTGAATCCTGAAATGTAATATAAATCCGAATATATTTCTAGTTTAAGGAAAATGTAAGTTTTTTTATGAACCAAAGTTCAAAATGAATTTTTTAATTGAGAATTTCGACTGACGTCATATAATTTAGATAAAGGCTATAATGAAACTAGCGTAAATATTTATACCGATATTCTTACCAAGACTAAAATAGACCATATAAAGTTGGGTTTTGGTTTGCAGCAGGCAATACTTGCCGACATAACAATAATGTTCCCACCAATATAATTTTGGACGCGCAGCATTACATCAGAAGATGATAAGTTGTCAGGCACTAAAATTAAAACACTTGAATATTAAGAGTCACAATTCTAGAGATATACGATATTACCTTTACTGAGATTTTTACTAATTTCTAATTGAAGTAAATCAGCAATGTCGTGAGTTAAATCATTTCTGGCTAAACTGCGTCAACTTGCATTTGAAGTGCGTAAATATAAATAAAAACCGTATTATATTTAAAAAAATTAAAATGATTCAGGTCGAGTCTTAACTATTTTCTACTGTGTTAAACTAAATGGAATTAGTTGACAAATTGAAAAGAAAAAAAGAACTCACCCATTACCTCCATAGAAGTTGTTTCACTTATAATATTATCTGTAAAATTACTCTGGTCATGAAATTCTGGATGGAGAATCTCAAAGACATAAATTCTACCAGTAGAGTCATCAAAACAATATCCCGTATAATTCCCATTTGTTGAGGCACTTGTACACGGATGATTAGTAAGAAATGCAATTTGTTTATTTCTATTCCACAGTAAAGTATCTTGGTTTAATGGTACCTTTCTGGTAATATTACAAGCTTCCTTGGAACATGCCACCGGTGAACAATCCCTAGCATTATACAAATGAACTGAAAAGGAAAAACATAAAAACATCATGATGTGATTAAGGCTAAATTCTAATTCACCATAAATAAAACCTATTTACAATGTAAATAACCATTGCAACAACAAAATTAGAATTGAGAACAGCACTGTACGTGGCTGTCGTAATTTTGGCCCGTAAGTTTAAGGTCCATCGAATACCTTTCGTCCGCTTTTAGTAAAAATATATCAATCTTTGTTTTTTGCTTAAAGTTTAATGTAGTATACCACACATACGAAATTTAGTTTGATTTTATTTTAATGCGCTTGAAATCAAGTTGTCAACATTTAACCTTCTGAGATATGCAAAATTGAAAATAGTTGGTTTTAAATATTGATGCGGATACTTTTGTGGGATTTCTTATTAACTTAAAGCAAAAATTCCTTCAGAATTATAATGTGTAGAATAATATCCAGAAACAAATATTGTAAAAACAGTAGAAAGAAAATACTATTAGTATATTTATACTGGATCGAAAACAAAATTACATATTATGTAACTTGTTGGTATTGACTGCAAACATTTGTATAAAATTTATAAGATATACTCTTATAGAAACACTAACATTTATTTTACCAGCAAAAAAACCCCAAGAAGGTGAATATGTAAAAACATTGGGAGCGGGGGTGTGAGGGGGTCGGGGGAGTTATTTGATGATTTTTGGGTGAAGGATTCGGGATAGCCATGATTGGTGAAGACATAGGCGAGGGAGTCGAGGTTTTCAGATCGGGTGAGGGTAGATAATGTACCTATTTGACTTGTTAGGGTTGAAGTGAAGGTAGGCAGCCCCCTCTTTCTACTATTTCATTGTCTTACCTCTCACAGCACCCATTCCATACCCCCATAAATAGGCATATTCTGCATGTATTTACCTACTCCCAAGAAATGCTCTTCATGCTCATCCTTGTATGGTATTTTTGAAACACAAACATTGTCCCCCGAAACTGAACTTCAATATATACAATTATCACTACAGCTATCATCACATATAAAGCCATATAAAGAGTAAGGGCGGAAATGAATGACATTGGATTGGGGAGTTTACCAACATATAAAATGGACAGAATCGATGAGGAGGTAATTCTGCAGCTTCTGAAGATATGACTCAAGTGTACAGTTCAATTTTGAGTTTTTCAGAATACGCATACGTATAATACGTTATCTGTAAAATTTTGCGATCACTCTTTTAAGTTGAGCTTTAAATTGCAATAATTTTACATTTAATGGTTAAACGTACGTATGGATTAATAAATTGCAGGGACTGCTACGGGAAAGCGTTTCGCCCAATCATAAGCTAACATATATATTTCCTAGATACGACAAAGGAGATAACATGTCAGAAAACGAATAAACTTGATATCAAGGTGTATATTAAGCTTCCCGATACTCATCCACCAAATTTTTTTCAATGCCATTGCTTGCACATTTTACTAAGTCGAGGGTAATAACTCAAAACCGTTCATTTAAAAATCGTCAAATTCAAACTTGACTGTCGTTTTATCAATTTCAATACTCATACCAAGTTTTACTCAAATCCATTGAAAAATGTGGCTTCTATTGCATCAACAATAAAATTTTGACGAGATTTTACTAAGTTAAGGGCAATAACTCAAGACCGTTCATCGAAAAATCGAACTTGACCGCCATCTTATCAATTACAATGCTCACACCAAGTTTAATTAAAATCCATTGTAAATTGTTGCTTCTATTGTGTCTACAGTAAATATACAGACAGGGGCAATAACACTATTTCTTGACACTTGATAAAGAATGATATTTCGAAAACCGGTCAATATCAAGCCATTTATATCCCGCCCCACCACCGACCAACCCACAACACTGCCTAACCATTCATAGGTAACCATCGACCTGTCCACAAAACAGACTACCCATCCAAAGATAACCAACGGCCTCACCAACATCAGAAACCCACACCAACCCACAGACGCCGACCAGTTCCCACTCATAAGGAGGAAGAACCCTTTGTTAAGATATTCTTCCAAGTTTTGCAGTGTCTCAATCATTTGGCAATCCTTACCCTTCAGCAACAAGGACAACCAGTGTTCACCTTCAAACGCAAAGTTGAGTTGGATATTTTTATCCGTCCAGCAGTGAAAATATCAGCTGTCGTCACGAATATTAGATCCCTCAATCGGACTTGGCCCTCAAAGGTAACGCAGGCTCTGATCGACCATTATCAAAACACCCTTCAAGAAAAACTCAGCTTCATCCGAACCAAACCCCTAAACGAGCCCGCAGTTCACCATGCCCTAGTCCAGCAGATGTTGGTAAACGTCCTCTCTTTTCCCTATTCAGATTCCTCGCCTACACCATCTGAATCTTCACCACGTGACCCAGGTTCGGCCGACCTTTCTTCCTTCTGTAAGTTTTTGGATCAACAAACCACCCCGAATTCTCGAACCTTCTCCGCCTAGAACCAGATCTCAGTCCGTACCCAATGCTACATTCTTAACAACTACCAAACCAGTACCAATCACCCCATCAACAACCATTATATCCGCTACCAAACCCTTTTATCACCAGACCAAGGACAAATCATCATGGAATCTGCCTGCTCTACAGAAATCTACTTTAATTATTGGGTCCTCAAACCTCAACCGAATTACCAAAACAGCTCCAGACACCGAAATACACTCGTACCCTGGTGCCCAAATCCACCACATCCAGTCCATCCTTGAATCTTACGACCATGATCATAAACCGGCTACGATCATTCTGCATGTAGGCCTCAACAATCGCGATCAGTTAGCCAAAACTACATTTAACCAAGCCCAGAAATTAATTGCCACAGCCAACCAAACCTTTCCTAGCTCCAAGATCATCTTCACATGTGTGCTTATCTCTAATAAAATCTCTAAGAAAGCCCAACAGAATCTCAAGACATTCAACGATATGATGATGAACTCCGACACTGAGAACGCAACAATCCTGTCACCCTACGAAGAAGAATTTGAACCCGTTGATAATCTGCATTTGTCTCCAGAAACAGCCAACAATATCTACTTGTTTTGGATACGCCAGCTTCAAGCACAGGGTAAGCCTTTAAACTAACTACTGGGGATAAAATTATCGAGAGGCCGCCGCTAGGCAAAACCGTCGTTAACATCTCAAACCCCTCCAGCATTCAATCTTAGACCGTGGACTTAAATCTATTCGGAATCCTAAATTACCTAACCTTGATTATCTTCAACCGTCTATTGAACGATTTCAACGTTATCTTAGTTGTACATACTTTTTTCGAAACCACCCTCGACGCTGTGCTAGAACAATGTTTATTCCTTAATCCACGTGGAAACCACCTAAAACCGCTATCCATCCAGAAATATTAAACGTATTTACAAGTATGAATAACCAAATATCAAATCTTTCCATAACACACGAGAAGCCTAATCTCACGAGAGTAGAACGTAAAGCGTTAAATTTACTTAAAGAAGACGATAGCATTGTAATTAAAAGAGTGACAAAGGTTCATGTTGCGTTATATTAAATAGGGAAGTTTATATTGCAGAAGCAGAGCATCAATTTAATAATCCTAAACAAAGGATTGGTACATGCTGTATATATCTGAAACGCACTATTTGAACGAAGAAGAGTGACGCCTACAAGAGCATCTAAAATATGAAACTTCGCATTTAGTTTACTTAATTTTATTTAGGAAATGTCCCAAATAATATGTTTACGCACTCGATTTACGGCCAATTATTCATACATTCATAATGCAATCCCAATTCTTTCCATTCTTTAACCGTGTAGTGTGATTCTTGGTCATGTCCATTCTGTGAGTCTAGATGTCGCATATTAATAACTTCACAGATAACCATGTTTAAACCAAACTTTAGCCCATTAGTATGTAACTCTATAGTGGCAATATACTTCTTACAATACTTTTAAATATCTGGGATTTGATGGGGAACCGGGTAGCTTTTAGGCAATCAATATGGGGCCGGAGTTTCCAGTCCCCGTGAAGACGAGAGACTGTCTTCGATATCAAATTAAGCTTTTACTTTCGAGTTCAGGGTAGGTATTACTTTTATAGAAATAATTATCTTACCTTGATTTAGAATGAAGACAACTAAAATTACGATATGAAACATTCTTTTAAGATTCACAGACTCAAAATACTACTTGTTAGTAGTCCGAGGCGAATATACCTGCTATATCCAAATCGTGTTCTATAAGGAAGTAAAAAGGTCCATAATGTACATCAATGTTGACTCGATTAAAACAACTCTATATATTGAGCATTTTATGATACTCGACGATTAACATCGGTGAACAACTGTGTACGAAGTAAATTTAACATGTATGTAAAATCAATAATCGGAGTAAACGGTAAGCACTGATTTGATATCTTTATATATTTACGTTAAGAGATGCATATTACAGATACCATATCTACACTGTAACTACAGCTATATAATGAAGAATTTACACTTTTAGTTTTAGAATTGTGTTTGATCCATAGTAGTATATATCGAAAAAAGGATTTGATCATCCAGTCTCCTAAAACGGGTCCGATTTGAATCGTCTGTATTGGGTTTATAAGAGACGTAGGTTAAAAGTGTTAAGGTGATATGAGAATAGTATTCTCACAAGAAGCACGGGCCTGAGTTATAGGGCTAGAATTATATATTTCAACGTGCTGTTAAATTTAGTTCAGTAAGTAAATTTAAAATACTAGTAATCAATAAATAGAAATAAAAACGATAATAATCTAATGGTACAGACTCATAATGATTATCTGAGAGGAATATCAACAAAATATATATACAAATTCTCTTTTTTTGAGTATCATGCTGTATATTCATCCCTTAAGCACATACTGTGACGAGTTGGTCCATCCAATAACTCTTGCGCAGTTATCTTCGGAGCTAAGGTTTGATGTTCAGAAAAGGGAATCTTCATTTAAAACGCGATCCGAATTTCGGATAATATTTATCCTTCTATCGGCGTAAAGTGGTGTTCATATTGATATCAGCCCATAATATACCCTTATCAATTGAAGCCATTTATAAATACCCTAATTAGATAAGATTATGAAGAAGGGGTGCTAGTTTTAATGAAGATATCAAAATAATTCCTTGTTTGAAATTTGTATGCTCCAATATTTTGCCAAAAATTTGGGCCACACACGACACAGAGTGAAACTTTGCTTATGTGGCCAATTGTACGAAAATTCATTTTTCAGAAAAGAAAGAGTTTTATCAGTTTTATTTAATGGCGATGGCCGAAAAAAAGTAACTTTGTGGAAACCGCCTACCCAGTTAAAAGCAACTTAGTCCCATCGCTTGTAATATCTAGATTTACCTCCCTTTAATAGTAAATGATTGTTAATAGTTAGTTAATAGTGTAGTATTGGCCAAAAGCACAACATGCTCTATCGCTGTTATATGGACGATTCTCAAATCTACTAAGTCATTGAGCCATTAGACACTTGGACTAACATCTCTACTCGTCTAGAGGTTTGCATAAGTGATATAAGTTCTTGGATGAAAATCAACTTCCTTAAGCTAAATGAAGATAAAACCGAACTGATCATATTTAGTCCGAAAAATCGAGTGAAAGATCTACAAAACTGTCAACTCATCCTCGAAGGCACAATAGTGACTGACACCACTTGCGTTATCTTGGAACAACATATATTGACAGTTTTAATCAACTAAGATATATTGGAAAAATAGGCTCTTACATAACAGACAGTGCTTGTTAAACTCTCATTTTTTCGCTAATTACATCAAGTATGGACTATGGTAACGCACTTTTGTATGGAATCAGTTCAGCACTACTCAATAAACAACAAAGAGTTCAGAATGCAGCGGCCCGTATGATCGCTCGACGCGGGAAATACGTATAAGATAATGACTCGAGGTCGCGTGTTTACTGGGATATAGAAAAACCGCGAGAGAGAAGTCGAGCCGTGTAAAAACCCGAAGGCGGAGCCTGAGGGTTTTTGGCTCGACTTCGAGCTCAAGGTTTTTCTATATCCCAGTAAACACGCGACCGAGGTCATTATCGAACTTTTAAACCGTCAAATTTTCCATTTCTTTTTTCTATTTTACATAATTACAATAAAAATAAAAGTTGAGGTCTAGATTTTCGATCTCTTTTACCGTTCCGTACAAAGTTATGAAATAGGCTTTCTAGTTCCTTTAATATTTTAAGATTGGGTGTGGGTAAGCTTATCAGTAATCGGGTTATTTTAGGTATCAGGAGAGCTTTAACAACTGTTATATTTCCTAAAGGTGTTAAATACCGCTTTGACCAAGTATTGATGAGATTTTTTATTTGTGATGTTTTACCCCTGAAATTGTTTTCTATAATATTTTCAAGATCTGTTGTAAATGTAATTCCTAATACCGTGAAAGGTTCTGTTGAGTTAATTATGTTATATCCTGCTTGGGTTAGTAAATCAGAATTTCTTAGATTGCCCAGTGGTATTACTTGAGTTTTATCCAGATTTGGGCTGAATCTTGATTATTTGGCAAACTGTAGAAGAAGATCTAGAGCAGCCTTTAGTGATTTGTTAGACCCATCTAAGAAGAGAGTTGTATCATGTGCGTATTGCATTAATTTGAATTCCTTTTTTTTAAATTTTTTACCGATTATTTCAGGGTCGTTTTTTATCAAAATGCTTAATATCTCCTCGCATAAATTGAATAAATATGGGGTGTGGGTCACCTTGTCGACAACCCCTGGAGATGGTGAAAAATTCGGATGAAAACTTGTTTTGAATAACACACATCTGGGATTCATAAAGCATTATATCTATCCATCTTCTAAAATTTGGACCAAAGTTGAAATAGTTCAAGACTTTTTTTTATAAAATTCCATGAAATTGAATCGAAAGTTTTAGCAAAATCAATTATAAGCTTCACTCCGTTTTCGTTGTCTAGATTTGTTTGGTGAATGATATCAAATAAAAGTCTTGTGTTTTCCCCGATATATCTTCCAGCTTCAAAGCCAGTTTGAGTTTCATTTATGAGCTTATTTAAGACAGGTTTCAAATTATTTGATAGCACAGTTGCTAGGAGTTTGTAGGTTGTATTTAGCAATGTAATAGGCCGCCATTTTTTTTAGGAATTCACGTTGTTTGTTGCCTTTTTGGGAGAATATTGATAGTGCCTTTTTTGTGTTATTGATAAAGTGCCACATTCAAAACTATTGTTGTATGAGCGCAGCAGAAATGAGCCAATGTCTTTCCAGAAAAATTTAAAGAATTCTGCAGTAAAACCACCAGTTCCTGGACTTTTTTCATTTTTTAGGGATTTTAGGGATTTTAAGAGTTTTGATTTGGGTAATTGTTTCTTCAACTTTTAAATTTTGATCATCATTTAGTTTTTCGACATGTACGTCATTGAAAAGTCAATGTCACTTAACGAGTCATCTCTACTTCTGTATAGGTTTTTGTAAAAAGTTTAAATATAATTCAAACGTTCTTTTTGTTCTGTGATTTGTTTATTATTATCATCGAATGTTTTGTTACAGATTTCTTTATAAAGTTTCGATTTTCTAGTTGGCAGAAGTATTTTGATGGTTTTTCTCCCAATTCTATCCATTTAGCATGTGATTGAATAATCATCCAATGAGTTTCGTAAATGAGTTTCGTACATTCTGACTTTTAAAATCTGACTTAAGTAAATCTGTGTTAAGTTTAGAATGGGAAGTTTGTATAAGATTATCTAGTGTTTGAATCTGTCTTTCAAGACAACATTTTTTGGGATTTCTGCTCTTTAGATGTGTAACTACCATAGAATACTACGGATGTTGACCAACATTTGTTGTAGACACTATAGAAGCTACAATTTTCTATGGATTTTAATGAAACTTGGTATGAGCATTGGTATTGATAAGACGGCGGTCAAGTTCGATTTGGACGATTTTTCGATAAACGGTTTTTGATTTATTGCCCCTGACTGTATATTTGTTGTAGACACTATAGAAGCTACAATTTTCTATGGATTTTAATGAAACTTGGTATGAGCATTGGTATTGATAAGACGGCGGTCAAGTTCGATTTGGACGATTTTTCGATAAACGGGTTTTGAGTTAATGCCCCTGACTGTATATTTGTTGAAGACACAATAGAAGCTACAATTTTCAATGGATTTTAGTGAAACTTCGTGTGAGCATTGGAATTGATACGACGGCGGTCAAGTTCGATTTGGACGATTTTTTCGATAAACAGTTTTTGAGTTATTGCCCCTGCCTCTATATATGTTGTAGACACAATAGAAGCTATAATTTTCAAAGGATTTAAATGAAACTTGGTTTGAGCATTGGAATTGAATAGACGACGGTCAAATTCGAATTTGAACATTTTTCGATGAACAGGTTTTGAGTTATTGCACTTGACTTTTATCAAAATTTAATCGGGGGTGCAATAAATTTTACAATTTTCAATGGACTTTGATGAAACTTGGTGTGAGCATTGGAATTGATAAGACAACAGTCAAGTTGGAATTTGGTAATTTTTTTGACGAACAGTTTTTGAGTTATTGCCCTTGACTTAGTTAAATCTTGTCAAAATTTTAGTTTCGATGCAATAAATATTTTGATGTTACTTGGTGTGAGCATTGGAATTGAGTGGACCTCAGTCAAGTTTGAATTTCACAGTTTTTCAATGAGCTGTTTTGAGTTATTGCCCTTGACTTAGTGAAATTGCGTCAAAATTCTATTGTGGTTGCAATAAGAAGCTTTAATTTTCAAAGGATTGTGATGGAACTTGGTGTAAGCATCAGCATTGATAAGACATTAGTCAAGTTTGAATTTCCGACTTTATTTTAACGAAAGGTTTTTGCGTTATTGCCCATTTTTGGGTGCAAAATAAGCTACAATTTTTAATAGATTTGACGAAACTTGGTATGAGTATTGAAATAGATAAGATGGTGGTCAAATATGAATTTGACGATTTTCCATGAATAGTTTTTGAGTTTTTGCCCTTGACTTCAATATTCATTCAGTGAATGTTTTTTGAGTTATTGCTCAATTTGTATGTTACCTTACCTGGTAAGCTATCTTTATAGTCTGTGATTAAATTCCAGTCGTAACACAAGATGACAAGTTTATTACGGGAATATAGGTTCACTATGTTAAGTAATATTTACTGTTTGTATATTGATATAGGTTCACTATGTTTAGTAATATTTACTGTTTGTATATTGATATAGGTTCACTATGTATAGTAATATTTACTGTTTGTATATTGATATAGGTTCACTATGTATAGTAATATTAACTGTTTGTATATTGATATAGGTTCACTATGTATAGTAATATTTACTGTTTGTATATTTATATAGGTTCACTATGTATAGTAATATTTACTGTTTGTATATTTATATAGGTTCACTATGTTTAGTAATATTAACTGTTTGTATATTTATATAGGTTCACTATGTTTAGTAATATTTACTGTTTGTATATTTATATTGGTTCACTATGTATAGTAATATTTACTGTTTGTATATTTATATAGGTTCACCATGTTTAGTAATATTAACTGTTTGTATATTTATATAGGTTCACTATGTTTAGTAATATTAACTGTTTGTATATTGATATAGGTTCACCATGTATAGTAATATTAACTGTTTGTATATTTATATAGGTTCACCATGTATAGTTACATTAACTGTTTGTATATGTATAAAGGTTCACTATGTTTAGTAATATTTACTGTTTGTATATTGATATAGGTTTACTATGTATAGTTATATTAACTGTTTGTATATTGATATAGGTTCACTATGTTTAATTATATTTACTGTTTGTATATTTATATAGGTTCACTATGTTTAGTAACATCTACTGTTTGTATTTATACACCACGATTAGATACTAAGAGAAGATAACAAACTAATAGTACCTGGTAATATTGGAGATACTGTTGAATTAACAGCAGATATTATTTCCTATCCTGGTGCTAATTTTCAATGGTTTTATAAAGATGATGGTAGTGATATAATGATTGGAAATAAAGAACCATATTTGGTCATCAACAATCAAAGATATTTTAACAGTTATAGATCTGTGTTAAGAATAAATATTACATCAATTGATATATACAGACAGTATTATTTAAATATTACCAATGATGATGGACTGAGTAATAGTTTACAGTTCCACCTTATATCCGAGAGTAAGTTGAGTACTGTGTCATATTATCAAATAGTAATAAAAAGTTTTTACTTTATATTTTGGTTGGTTATTTTTTTAAATTTTATTAATGTAAGAAAACTTTAAGCACTTTAAGTTTTATATTTCAGCTGTCCCAGATAGACCACAAGATGTCAGGTTATTAAATAAAACATCAGATACAATTTGTATAGAATGGACACCAGGATTTAATGGTGGAGCATCACAAAGTTTTATAGTTCAACATTCTACTGATGATAAAACATGGGTCAATTCGTCCACAATACCAGATGGTACCAATAATGGTCGAGTTGACTATTGTATAGAAGGATTAGAACCAGATACTAGTTATTATATTAGAGTGATAGCTAGTAATAAACATGGTGAAAGTCCAGTCGGTACCGTGTTTGAAAGTGTAAATCCAAAAACACCATCGAGACAAGGTAAGCGTATTTAAATACAATTTATAAATAGCATCTGGTAGAAATATTGACATTTTGTTTTCTTCATGTACCTTGTCGATAACTATATATTTTAAATCTTACACTATACCCCTGTTTAAATGTCTGTTCTGTTTTCCGCATAACCCCCAGTTTTTAAGTATATCTGTATATCTTACAGAATCTAGATTTTCTAATGATTATAACAGTGGTTATAACAGTGGATTTGGTGCTGGTATTGGGACAGGATTCGGTATATCTGTAGCCCTACTAGTGATGGTTATTATGTCAATATACATCTACAGATATTGGACAGGTAGGGTATATATTCTGTAATGTTAGATCATAGCTATAAGATAGTTTGTGGGTGCGAAAACAATGTTTTAAAGAATATTATAACAGTGGTTATAACAGTGGATTTGGTGCTGGTATTGGGACGGGATTCGGTATATCTGTAGCTTTAGTAGTGATAGTTATTATGTCTATATACAGATATTGGACAGGTATAATTGATCAATTTTCAGAGCAACTATAATATTGAATATACAGTATTGAAGTAGGAACTGTTTCTGTCACGTGTGCAAAACTCTTGCCATGCCAACTTAGCTTTGTCATTTTCTATTATAATATTAATCCAGATTGGTTATTGGAATCTATTCACGTGTGCCTTCCTTAGTTTGTCTGACTTTGGACTTTCGGAATAATACGCTAGATACTAATTTCGCCTTATGTTTTATCTTCTTATGACTATTTCTTTCCGCCCAAACTAAAGCCATAGATAGGTATAGCTGAAAATCATGTCGTTTTTTTTTAGGGAAAAGACAAAAGTCAGAGAAAACGTAAGTCAATACAATTATTAACATGATAGGCATAATATGTATAACAGTGTTGCAGTGGAATTTCACAAAATTTAAAACAAAATTTTAAACTTCAACTATTTGGCAATGAAGCTTATAATAATTTTATAATTAACAATCTTTTCGTAGATATGACAGTGTTAATACAAGAACAAGGGCAGGTAACTATTTCACATCATATTCTAAAATTTCATTTCATTCAACCTCTGATTGCAATACCTCGATTGACGTCGCATACTCAGCTGTTTATTTATTTAATTTTATTTATTTAATCAGTACATTTCGTTTTGGATATTCATATAATCTGTTTTCACTGAAAAATTTCAAATTCAGCAAAAATATTTTGTCAGTTCATCAGATATTTTGTACCGGAAGATAAAAATTCAACCGCTATTAAACACCTATCTTGTTATTTTAATTCCTAGATGATACTCAAACATACCAAGAACTGGACACGATACCTCATACAAACACAACACAAACTGATGACGTAGTACACTATAATAATATGGGAGAGAATCAGAAAAGAAGAGATGACGATGTTGCACCATATGCTAATATGGGGTCACAATTTACAGGTAAACGTTGCTATTTTGATAGTATAATACTATTATTAAAGAACTTAAGTGAAGTTTTACACTATTAGATATATAGCCATAATATGTACTGACCACAATTACAAGAATTGAACTGATTTTTTTTTTATATTTTTATATTTCAGGTCCAAATAATCTTTGATTCTCACGAAGTAACAAATAATTTTGTATTCCAACTTAAATTTTCGACATCATACTTTTCATCAACACCAGACTAATAGTGCGGTGAATTTTTCACCACTAGGAACCTTTTGAATAGACTTGAAAGTTCTGTCGGTATTAAACTTATCCATTTTCAATACCCTTCAATTCAGTTACATGCACTGGTTAATAATCTTGTATTATTCTACTTAATCAATGGGGACTTTAATTTTTTGGTTGTAAATATTGTAATGGAACGAAATGAGTTTATCGTCTTACTCTTCTGCACCTTATAGGCTAATGGAGATAGTGTATATATCTTGATGAGGATCACAATGGTGATCTGGTTCAACACAACACGTCGCTTAGCTATATTGTATGTATGTATGTACTTGTATATGTATATAAAATTTTGATAAGTTAATTCTTAGTATATTCATTTATATCTATTAACGTTATTGAATGGTCTTTAGAATGCCTTAAACTGTTACTTTGCAAGTTATAATTCAGGTCAAGTTGTTTATCATACCCTACATTGATTTCATGTCACCTTAACATTGTGGTAGTTTATGTACTATTTATAATCGTATATAAATGAATATATAGCGCAAAGAAAAAACCAAACAAAGACTGGGGGTCTCCCTTATTCATTGATTCACATGTATATTATTGTACGCTTATATTTATATCAATAGAAAGTATTTTATAATCTTTTTAGAATATCTAGAATATAAATTTGATACCAAATAGCTTAGACACATTAATGAAAATATGTTGTTAGTCAATTCAATTGTAGCTATAAGTCTGAATTTAGTATCTCCAACAGATCCGAGTTTAATTGTATTTTCCTTGCTACTCTTTGTCCACATTCAATTCTGTAGAATGATAATAGATAATTCATTAAAAACATGACAAATCAACAGTAATTTTACTCTTAGACTTCGGAATGTAATCTTTAATATTTTTACACAATAAGCCTCTCAACCCGATTCGCCCACATGACATTCACATGAGACCAGTCATAGACGTGGAAATGAAGCTGGGATGATCAGACATCTAGCTCTAGGAGACCGATACCAAACATATTACTTCCGACTTATATCCGAGTGGTGTTGAGTGTGCGGGGTATTGGACAGGCCATCATACGGGAGCTCAAAGATGAAAGTCGTGCCACTGCCATGGCCAAGCAGTACACAGGCTAACTACGACAATATGCACATCATAGTACAAATAAAACATATATTTAAATTTGAATTCTAAATTACAAACACGATTTTCACACGCATATGATGATGTAGTCAGTCAGTTGTCAGTTTCCTGTCATTTTCACCGTTTGTCCATAATAAAATTTATAATCGCGAGTGGATTAGATGAAACGAGTAGAAGAAGCCAAAAGTATCGAACAGCACTGACCATTAAGGCACATTTGTTTTTTTTGAGCGACGTGATTAAGTTTAGGTACAGTAATTTTTAGGTACACTCGTTTTAATATTGGGCCCAAAGTACCAAATTGTATTATATTTTTGAAAAATTAAGTGAGCTCTGAAGTCGCCACTATCATCATTATCAAAAACATTAAACATGTATGCTTAATTGAAATAAATAAAAATGAAACAATAACTAATTAGGTCATATTATTTGCTTTTCCAGTCGGCCCATGTTTCTTGTAATATGGACAGAGAGGACATCGAAAACAAAACAATACGATAACTAAAACTACAATGACAATGCCAATGATGATGGGGATGATGATGATGATGATGACGGGGATGATGATGATGATGATGATGTCCTTATCTCTAGATTCAGAACTTGTTGCTGGTGACCTATTAAATTAGAATGACAAATTTCTTAATAATATAAAGCTGGAATAATTATACTTTTCAACACATTTATGACATTTAAATACCATAGATCATTTTGGTCTCTTCTAGAATCTTACCAACAGATATAGAAAAACTATTGTTTAGAATATTCCGTACAGATATAGAAAAACTATTGTTTAGAATATTCCGTACAGATATAGAAAAACTATTGTTTAGAATGTTCCGTACAGATATAGAAAAACTATTGTTTAGAATATTCCGTACAGATCTAGAAAAACTATTGTTTAGAATATTCCGTACAGATATAGAAAAACTATTGTTTAGAATATTCCGTACAGATATAGAAAAACTATTGTTTAGAATATTCCGTACAGATAGAGAAAAACTATTGTTTAGAATATTCTGGAACGGATTGAATTGATAAACAAACTCGTGATAAAGACGGGGTGGGGGGCATTTTCTATTTAGAACTTTTCCTCAAGCTTTTCTCGATACGGATTATGTCCAATTATAATTGTTTTTTTTTTAATGAAATGTTGATTCTTGATTGTTTAGCTTATCTTTTGTTCATTTGCTACATGTTATACTTTTCATGACATAAATTAGAATCAGATTTTTTTAAAACTAAATATGTATAATAGGTATAATATTTAGTACATTGGATAACCTGGTGCAATATATTTAACTTTGACAGGTGAACTATAAACTGTTCTACAGTCACCAAATTTGACGTCCACTGAAATATCAATATCACCATTTGTTTTGGTAATTTCAGGATCCCAATTATTTAGATCTACAGTCAGTAAAGACTCCCGCTTTAATAAAGATGACGTACATCCAGTATTGTCGGTTGATGTCTGAGTACTTTCAATAGTATAGATTATAGTAGATTTCTGAAAACAACAAAACATTCACCACTAGATTATACTAAGTCAATAATTACAAGTCATTCTCTATACAGATCCGGTGGTGTTTATGGAAAATGCATGTGGTTGGTTTATTAACAGCAAAACTGAGTCAATAGTAACTGTAAAACGGCTGCAATAATAAGTCATTATTCATACAGAAAAATACTTATAGTCCTTACCGAAGTTTTAAAGTTCCAGGTAAATGTTGGTTGTGGTTTGCTACAAGGAACACTAACTGATACACTAAAAATATCTTCAGTTATCGTGTGTGGTATATTTGTTATTAAATCACCACTGCTTAGATCTGGCTCTGCAAAATTTAAAAACTACCTTAAGCCAAAGGGCCAGAAGAAAAAAACAAACATTTTGCTCAATGCACAACCTCGAAGACGTTTTGAGTTTCGAGAAAGCTAAAACTTTCCGTGATTTAAATTAATGAATAATACAAATGCTTTTTTATTTTTTTAAATGAAAATTTGTGTTTTCCTTTTCCCTTAAAAATTTTTGCCTGAAATATTAATCCATGAAATATTAATCCATGAAATATTAATCCAAAAAAGTTTAACCCAAAAACCCCTGGTATTGCGCAAATAAAATCACAGTTTGCGACCGACCGACCGGTATAAAGCTAAAAGATGTGAATTGTATCGATTTTCCCACTATTTAACATTTAACCTCTAATGCGGCCCGGTCTGTCACTCCATGACGATTAGCTCGTAAACAGTCTAGAAAGCGCAATTCTTGACATGTTTTGATGAAACATGATATGAGTGTTTATGATTACGCAAGGATGAACCCCGTTGAAAATCAGCGAAATAGGGAAAAACTATAGTATGAGTTATTGCCATTGTTCTTAGATGACTCGGAACACAAAATTGCATTCTTTAAAATTTTAGGATAAAAGTAAATTTTGCAATATTTTCGCTTCTTTGAAATGATTGAAATGTATATCTCGCGATCTATTAGATGTACAAGCTTTAAATTTGTACCGTAAATATACCTTTTAAATGTGATGATATTTATGGGAAAAATTAGATGGGTATGGCACATCCGGGTTGAATTTTAATTTACTCTTCATATAGGTCAGTGAATTACGACTGTAGGAAATAAAAAAGGACATCGCGCACAGATGCCTCATTATTTCGGCCAGTTTATCCCAGAAAATCAGATGGTTCGGCCTGTTTGTTGCAATTTGCCACATTAGCAAAGTCCCACTCTGTGCCACAAGTGGCTCTTCTTGTGTTCCAGTTTGTTTTCAAAATGTCAATTCTTTTTTTTTCTTTTTTTTTTTTTTTTTTTTTCGATTTTTCCACTTGGAACACAGCCTTCGTTAGCTATAGCAACATTTCTACTACTGTAGACCTTGTATGGTGGCAACGTTGTTAATGAATATTAAATTAGGTTAATAGGGTTAACAATGTGCAATTCTTGACGGATTTTGATGAAACCTGGTGTGAGAGTGTATTATAGCTAAAACATGAGCCCTTTTGAAAATCAGCCAAATCGAAAGATAGTATGAGTTATTGCCCTTGTTCCTGAGAACGCGTTCAGATTTAGCTCGTAAACACTCTAGAAAGAACAATCCTAAACTTGGCTTGAGTACTTGTTATCCCCCAAAGGGATAAACCCCTTTTGAAAACCAGCAAAATCGAAAAATATATTATTAGTTACTGCCCTTGTTTTTTAAAACTTGTTCAACGTTTTGGCTCGAAAACACTCTAGAAGGTACAATTCATGACCAATTTTGATAAAACTCGCTTAGGTTGTTTGATATCACCAAAGAATGACACTATTGAAAATGAAAAATATCAAAATATGTGTAATATGAATTATTGCGATTGTTCTTTAAAACGCGTTCGATTTTTTGGCTCTTAAAAACTCACATGGCACAATTCTTTATCGATTTTTTGAATCTTTGCATTAATAATCACCTAAGGATAAACCTTATTGAAAATCAGATAATAAAACATTTAGTATCAGTTACTGCCCTTTTTTTTGAAAACGCGTCAAAATTTTAGCTGATAAACATTCTAGAAGGCTCAATTCTTTAAGATTTTTACAAAACTTGCTGAAATTGTTAATTATCAATCGTGGATGAACCCTATTGGAAATAAGAAAAGTCGAAAAATCTTTCATATGATTTATTGCTCTTTAAAACGATTTCGTTTTTTGGCTCATAAACACCCTAAAAGGCACAATTCTTAACCGATTTTTAATGAAATCGTTTGTTATCACTAACTGGTGAACCCTTTGAAAACCCAAAAAATTTTTATTTAATGAGTTACTGCCTTGTTATTAGGTGCAGTTCTTTACGATTTTAATGAAACATAGTAATACGAATGTATTGTACATTAAATCACCCTGGCAAAAATGTATATGACTAAAGGTAAAATATTTCATTCCGCTGATTTTTACTGTACTGTCAAGTGTTGATTCAAAATGAATGCTGTCAGTGGGCGTATATTATGTTGCCTGGCAAGCTATCTTAACAGTATGACTTCACAGAACTACTTTTCTAAACCGAAAAATATTATTACTCTTTACATCATACACTGAACTAAAAAGGTTTTTGTTCTTATTTAGGCGGTTATGCTGTGTACGTACATGAATTACACTTGTATATAACGCGACAGAGAACGATTTATACTGTGATATATTTCTATCCCAAATGGCCTGTTACGTCATGGCGATTTTATCAGCGCATGCAAAAGAATACGTTTGCGTAAGTCATGTTAGCTTCAGGTCATTTTTGCATACATGTTCAAAGTACATCGAAACATACTGTAATAGGTCGAAGTACCCTAAAGTCGTCGAAACATTATAAACTAATCAATCATCAAGTACATGGCCGTGCTTCTGTCCAGCAGACAAATTACTGAATGGTAGAATGTAGAACCTGTAGGACCACTCAAGGGTTATTCAAAAACGTTCAACTGAACTGACAATTTTAGGTTGATGTGTAAGATTCGACATTGCGGTTAACAAATTTATCTCTAAAACTTTTCGGATATTGCTTTTAAAACGACTTGGCCAGAAATTTAACCCATACATAAAATAATATTGAAATAAAAATAATATAACGAACCCATTATATTTATGGTTGTTGTCTGTCCACTTGATCCATCCGAAAACGTGCTTCTGGGTGCAGTAGTTCCAGGATAAAAATGTAGTTAGGCGAATCTTGGAAACAATATGTAGCATATTTTGTATTCGGTGCTGTAGGGAGACACGTATTTGTAGCTTTATATGTAGAAGAAAGTATGGTAAAATCATCTTTTTCCCAAAGCAAAGAATCTGGACTAACTCTTCTAGTTATGGTACATTTTTCGCCTTTACAGGCAACTGGAGAACACTCATAACTGGTACTGAACACAACTGGAAGAACAAATATAACGATTGTCTTGATACAATTGTACTACAATTATAGGTAAACTGATTTTTTGGACAAATGCTATGGCAAAGGAAATCTTTTTAAAACATGACAGTTTTTTACCAATGTAAAAACTAAAATTTCATTGACCAACGTTGCGCCTTTAAAAAGGTTCGTTGCGGAAATTCCACGAGTCTAGTTATTAGTGATTTGGAGTACGGTTTTGGACCACTGATAGTATCAATTATCAAATGATAAACAAATGGTTGCCTAGCAAGATACGCCCACTTTGACTTAAAGTATATTTCTGTTCAAACACAGGTTATTTGGGCCTTATCTCATTTATATAAATGATCAGACCAAATATCATTCAAATCATACGAAAACTGTAGTCTCTATAGCGTTTACAAGACAATTACGACGCGTTTTGACTTAGTAAGAGGCAAAATCGTAAATATAGAACTTGTCAAAGATCTCATTTATACAAATATTCACGCCAAATTTCATTCAAATCCAATGAAAACTGTAGTCTCTATCGCTTTCACAAGCCAATTTTTACGCGTATTGTGCAAGTCAAGTGCAATAACTCAAAATCTGTTCATGGTTTTTTTTTTACATTTTTGTTACCGTTATAAATATATATTTTTATAGTTTTTCTTTATCTGTTTTTACTTTTTTTATTTCGCACACTCATTCGACTTCATCTCAAACCTTCCACTTTACGATAGCATATAAAACCTCCACCTATCACATTCCCGGAACATTTCCCGTCTAAACTCGATATATTTTTATTCTCCAAAGCTACACTACAACAACCACTGGCAAGAAACAAGACATCACTTAGCAGAAACAGTTAACAGAAACCTCATTCAACCAAACCTAGAAATTAATCGCCAGAGCCAACCAAACCTTCCCCGAAATCCAATATCATATTCATTTATGTGCCCATTTCTAAGAACCCTATCTCTAAGAAAGCAAGACCTTCAACCAAATTATGATAAATTCCGATACCGAGAACTCAACAATCTTGCCACCCTACGCAGAAAAGTTAGAACCAGTTGATAAAGTAAATCTTGTACGATTTTCTTTCTTAAAATTGAAAGAGCGTAGATAATCTTAAAGATTTTTACGAAAAATAAAAAAATTCAACTTTTCACAGATAGCAGCTAAAATAAACTTTATGGAATACCCTAAAGGCTTAGTGAGTTCCTTATGTATGTCAAGTAGATGCGAAACATGTCCCTTTTTATCATAAGCTTATTATTTTTAAAATAACTCCTCGAATCTAAGGTATCCGATTCAGGAACACCTGACATGTGAATACTCGAATGTAATATATTTAATTTCATGTAGGAATTACCCCAAACAATACGAACCCAATTGAGCGCATAGAAAACTACCTGCTGAAAGATGACACTTCCAAATTCGAACAATCTAGGGAGCCATTAAGACATTAAAAACAGCAAGACCTAAATGACTCAATATTCACTATAGTGCAGGCATAGCATCCCGTTCAATACAATCAGTAATAAAGCAAGTAAGATTGTTCAAACCCATATCATAAGAACCTTCAGGGAAATTCCCCCTTGTCCTTAAACAGAAAATGACAGTGGTATATTCAAAAAATCAGAACTTAAATGACAACCTCGATCATAGCTAACTAAAAAAATAATATCTGTACATAATAGGTACTGTACTTCTCACCCATTGGGTTAATGAGCCAGACCATTTCTCCCAACTTCTCAATAAAGTTAAATGAGACTGTACATCTGGGAAGATTTCAAAATCTTTTCATGAACATTTTTTTCTCTATAATTTTTTTTTTTCAAATTTTTCAACTTGAAGACTGGAATTTTCCAAAATATCGTTCTCCAAAACTTGACATAAAGATATCTTACCTTGATTTGAAAGTATAAACACCAAAAAAATAATGTGAGACATATTTTCAAAATAGTCATTGATCATAATCTGAAGTGAAAGTCTCTTATTATGGCCGAGCCCCTTTTTATCTGCAAATTCAACGAGGAAGTTTAAAGCTCACAATATTAGACGTGTCCTATATAAAACTTTTAGAGCTAGCTTAAATATCACTTCTATTAAGAAATCTTTTTGACGCACTGACCTGAAAACAAGTGGATAGTTAACGTATCGATAGTTCGTCGAATACACTTTGTATGTTGGATATGTTAGGGTGTAAGTTTATATTTTACATATTTTTATCCTTTCAATTACATTTCGACGTTTTATAACGTAGACTGGAATTGAACGCATTTTCAAAAAGTAATTTAAATGGAAACGGTCATTTTAGCAACTTGACGAATGTATTCATATCACCGTATCTACAGTTGATTGAAAACGCAATACTGTACACGCACTAGATCATCTAAGACGGCGGTCACGTCAGATTTGTGTGCATCTTACTAATGCGAAACTGTGACCGATTAACAAACCACACATTTGGACGTTTTCATCTAATTTAGTCCAAGTGTCAGAATCCAGTATAAAAACGTCGTTATTTGAGAACAGCGTTATTTGGGCACAAAGATTTAGGCCGAATCTAAATGATTTTTGTTGAACTAACTAAGTCTAAAGACAGTGTTACTGTGTTTTACTGAATGTGCTTATAATATTTGTAAGGTGAACTTAGAAATGCTTATATTTCAGTAAAATTGAAAGACATGGTTAAAGCGGTGATTTTATCTGTGGTATGTACTGAAAGCGACCCCGCGATTGAAATATTCAGGATTTGACTTAAAAAATAAAACAATTTCCATTTTTTTCGGACAGAAAATTAGAAGATTTTTTCTACGTGCGGCTATGAGTGACCACACCGATGTCAATCGGTTACACTAACGGATAGCCAAACTGGAAACTAGACGTACGTGTTTGGCCACTGTCTTAGCCAGCGTCTACATCTTTTCTCTGGCCTATGAGACTTAATTTTGACTTAAAATTGTCTTACTTACAGGAATCATGAAAATTCGAGATGTTATGGTCTGTGTTCTACTCAGTAGTGTCAAAGGTAAAGCAACAGAAATCATTTCATAGATTTCCAGTGCAAGATGTATTAAGGCGCAAGTATTTACCACTTAATCTGATGATGTAACATGTAGATATAACATCAGTATGCAACATATATCTTCTGCAAACAGTTTATTTCATTCAGCTACGAATAAAAACAATTTTATTCTAAATCTTTGAAAAACTAGTAGACAATGTCCAAATATTTCGTTTCAGGTCAAGGTTTTTTAAGTATTAAACCGGAAGTATTTATAGAAGGTGAATCTGGTGATGTTACCTGTACCTATAACAATCAGTATACAACATTTGTAATTTACAATAGTATCAGTGATACAGTCTCTATTACAACATGTAATGTTCAGTCAGAAAGATGTATTCTCAGTGTCATTGATTATACTCAATATTACAGTGTATCTAAAACTAATAACAGTATAACAGTTCATATTAACACTGTCAATAGAACTAGAGATAGTGGTCAGTGGAGATGTCTGGCGTTTATATCAGCAGATAATCAACATGAAGAAACTATAACAATTGATGTAAAAGGTAGGTATCTAGTATAGAAATCACCAATAACAATGTTTATTATTACTATAATTACAGTACCTGTATCTAGTGTAGAAATCACCAATAACAATGTATATTAAAAACTATAATTACAGTACCTGTATCTAGTATAGAAATCACCAATAACAATGTTTATTATTACTATAATTACAGTTCCTGTATCTAGTATAGAAATCACCAATAACAATGTTTATTATTACTATAATTACAGTACCTGTATCTAGTATAGAAATCACCAATAACATTGTTTATTATTACTATAATTACAGTACCTGTATCTAGTGTAGAAATCACCAATAACAATGTTTATTATTACTATAATTACAGTACCTGTATCTAGTGTAGAAATCACCAATAACAATGTTTATTATTACTATAATTACAGTTCCTGTATCTAGTGTAGAAATCATCAATAACAATGTTTATTATTACTATAATTACAGTTCCTGTATCTAGTATAGAACTCAACAATAAGAATGTATATTATTACTATAATTACAGTACCTGTATCTAGTGTAGAAATCACCAATAACAATGTTTATTATTACTATAATTACAGTTCCTGTATCTAGTATAGAAATCACCAATAACAATGTTTATTATTACTATAATTACAGTACCTGTATCTAGTGTACAAATCACCAATAACAATGTTTATTATTACTATAATTACAGTACCTGTATCTAGTATAGAAATCACCAATAACAATGTTTATTATAACTATAATTACAGTACCTGTATCTAGTGTAGAAATCACCAATAACAATGTTTATTATTACTATAATTACAGTATCTGTATCTAGTGTAGAAATCACCAATAACAATGTTTATTATTACTATAATTACAGTACCTGTATCTAGTGTAGAAATCACCAATAACAATGTTTATTATTACTATAATTACAGTACCTGTATCTAGTGTAGAAATCACCAATAACAATGTTTATTATTACTATAATTACAGTTCCTGTATCTAGTGTAGAAATCACCAATAACAATGTTTATTATTACTATAATTACAGTACCTGTATCTAGTATAGAAATCACCAATAACAATGTTTATTATTACTATAATTACAGTTCCTGTATCTAGTGTAGAAATCACCAATAACAATGTTTATTATTACTATAATTACAGTACCTGTATCTAGTATAGAAATCACCAATAACAATGTTTATTATTACTATAATTACAGTTCCTGTATCTAGTGTAGAAATCACCAATAACAATGTTTATTATTACTATAATTACAGTACCTGTATCTAGTATAGAAATCATCAATAACAATGTTTATTATTACTATAATTACAGTACCTGTATCTAGTGTAGAAATCACCAATAACAATGTTTATTATTACTTTAATTACAGTTCCTGTATCTAGTGTAGAAATCACCAATAACAATGTTTATTATTACTATAATTACAGTACCTGTATCTAGTGTAGAAATCACCAATAACAATGTTTATTATTACTTTAATTACAGTTCCTGTATCTAGTGTAGAAATCACCAATAACAATGTATATTATTACTATAATTACAGTTTCTGTATCTAGTGTAGAAATCACCAATAACAATGTTTATTATTACTATAATTACAGTTTCTGTATCTAGTGTAGAAATCACCAATAACAATGTTTATTATTACTATAATTACAGTTCCTGTATCTAGTGTAGAAATCATCAATAACAATGTTTATTATTACTATAATTACAGTTCCTGTATCTAGTATAGAAATCATCAATAACAATGTTTATTATTACTTTAATTACAGTACCTGTATCTAGTGTAGAAATCATCAATAACAATGTTTATTATTACTATAATTACAGTACCTGTATCTAGTAAAGAAATCACCAATAACAATGTTTATTATTACTATAATTAAAAGTACCTGTATCTAATGTAGAAATCACCAATAACAATGTTTATTATTACTATAAATACAGTACCTGTATCTAGTAAAGAAATCATCAATAACAATGTTTATTGTTACTTTAATTACATTACCTGTATCTAGTGTAGAAATCACCAATAACAATGTTTATTATTACTATAATTACAGTACCTGTATCTAGTGTAGAAATCATCAATAACAATGTTTATTATTACTTTAATTACAGTACCTGTATCTAGTGTAGAAATCACTAATAACAATGTATATTATTACTATAATTACAGTACCTGTATCTAGTGTAGAAATCATCAATAACAATGTTTATTATTACTATAATTACAGTTCCTGTATCTAGTATAGAAATCACCAATAACAATGTTTATTATTACTATAATTACAGTACCTGTATCTAGTATAGAAATCACCAATAACAATGTTTATTATTACTATAATTACAGTACCTGTATCTAGTGTAGAAATCACCAATAACAATGTTTATTATTACTATAATTACAGTACCTGTATCTAGTGTAGAAATCACCAATAACAATGTTTATTATTACTATAATTACAGTACCTGTATCTAGTGTAGAAATCACCAATAAAAATGTAGATCTGATAAAAGATAGAACTGTCAATTTAGAATGTAAAACTACTGGAGGATATCCTCTACCAAATATCACGTGGTCTATAGATACTAGAATATTGATGACGTCAGTTAGTACAACTACTAGTAGATTACCATACCAACCTGTTGTATCAGATCAGGGTCAAAGGTTACAATGTTCAGCTACCAATGGTTATGGTCAATCTCAAACTGATTCATTTCAACTTGATATAAAATGTATGTAAATAGAGTTTATTTCACTATCTTTGATTATTTAGTACTTTTATCACGAATATCAAATTTTAAATATTTTCATAACATTACAATAGGACTTAAAACTCTATTCGTTTTATTTCATATAATTTCACTTGCATTAACTTTAATCTTATAATGTAAATTTATAACGCTTTTTTCATAAATTTTCTGCTGAATATTGCTGTTATCATTAACCGATGTCTTGATATTTCCAGATAAACCAGTTGTTGATATAAAACCATCTATAACACCTTATAAACTGATACACAATCAGACAGTTCAGTTAGAATGTCAAGTTACCCAATCTAATCCAGTAGTTACAAGTTATAAATGGTATAGAAATGGTAATATAATACCAGGATCTAGTTTATATTATACAGTATCTAATGATGGTAGTTATTCCTGTTCAGCTACTAATTCTGTTGGTGAATCTAATAGAAGTCGTGTTATATCTGTAGAGATTTTATATCCACCGACTGTATCTACTCCACCATCACCATATTCTATTATAGAATCTACTACTCTCACTATACCCTGTATAGCTACATCTAATCCTGTACCTAATAATTATACTTGGTCTGGACCTAATAACTTGATACAATCTCAACAGAATTTAACTATATCTAGTATCAATAGAGATCAAACAGGACAATATACATGTACAGTTAGTAATATCATGATACCAACTACTGGTGTACAACAAACTGGTATAGGATTTAGTTCAACTACTGTTAATGTTTTATGTAAGTATAAGAAATAAACAACATTAAGTCGAAAACATTTAAAGATTTTGTTAAATGTACACACCCCGAGGTGTTTTTAGCACACAAAAGTAAAAATAAAATATTATCTTTATATTACCCCACTGATATTGGATGGGTAGTAGTTTACAGTTCCTGCTAATATCAGACAATCTTACATTTAACTATCGTGTATCTAGGTTTTACCAACGAACAGGTAAAATAATTACTATCACTAAATCATAGAAAAATAAGAAACAATATATTTTTCAAGGATAACACCTTGACAAATCCACCGTGACAGGGATCCCTTCTACCAGCTGGTCCTTGATCAAACCTTTTGGTATTAACTTCCCATTACCCACCTTTACAGTTGGTGATTGGATATACATAGTAAATGAAGTTCGCTAATAATCCTTCATACAGTTATACATGGTATTTATGAATCCATTCCAGGATCTAGTTTATATTATACAGTATCTAATGATGGTAGTTATTCCTGTTCAGCTACTAATTCTGTTGTGAATCTAATAGAAGTCGTGTTATATCTGTAGAGATTTTATATCCACCGACTGTATCTACTCCACCATCACCATATTCTATTATAGAATCTACTACTCTCACTATACCCTGTATAGCTACATCTAATCCTGTACCTAATAATTATACTTGGTCTGGACCTAATAACTTGATACAATCTCAACAGAATTTAACTATATCTAGTATCAATAGAGATCAAACAGGACAATATACATGTACAGTTAGTAATATCATGATACCAACTACTGGTGGACAACAAACTGGTATAGGATTTAGTTCAACTACTGTTAATGTTTTATGTAAGTATAACAAATAAACAACATTAAAGCTGAACTCCAGTTATAAAAATAAATTAAATAATTAATAAAAAAATCTTATCCGCCATACTTGTTTCAAACTTCAAACAAGTTTGGCGTCTGCCACTCCCATCAAAACCTAAAATATGGTCACGCTTCGCTTCACTCTGACTCGGTATCGTAAGCAAAATCATGTATATGGGGTAGTATAAACTGTTTTTTTGACGAACTGGGTAACACCTGGACTCGGTCGGTTAAACGCGGATTCGATCGGTAAAGGATGATCATCGGATCCGTAAAAGCGACGTTAACCGAATGAGGGAATCTTTTTACCTAACGTTTCCGCGTTTACCGACCAAATACTGTTTTAACCCCACAAATTCATAAAAACTGAAAGCTAGTTACCGTAGGCTACTGTAAAGATCACATTAAATTAATTATCTTACACAACATTTCATCATCAGGTGAATTTCATCTGTAAATAAAATATAAATTGTTGAAACGTTGTGTACAGAAGAATACCATAAAATGTTATTTAAATCTTATATCTGAGAGTGTGTAAAGATTTTTAATATGTAACAAATTCAATGTCGTATATATATTGAACAGGTCCTGGCTGTACGACTTGTTTATATATCTTTATTGTTAAAACGATATTTTGATAATCTGTAAAAATAAATAACATGTTTGAAAACTTAGTGTAATGTATCTATTAATTTAATTCATATTTTAGCTTCCCCAAATAGTCCACAAGGTGTCAGGTTAAGAAATAAAACATATGTAATTTGTATAGAATGGAAAGCTAGTTATAATGCCAGTGGAGATCACATAAGTTTTATAGTTACAAGACATTCTACTGATGATAAAAATGAGTTAATTGTCACTAAATAGAGATATACAATAATGGTACAAGTTGACTCATTGTTATAGTAAGGATTTAAATCAGATACAAAAGTTTAATTGTATTAATGAGTGTATATATATATAAATCACGGTGAGAACTTGTTCATAGTATTGGTATTTATAAGAACAAGCAAGGTGAGAATCATGAATTGAAAGCTTAGTGTAATGTATTATTAAAATCGTATTCATAATGATAGTCAAAGGTTATTAAAAATACAACATTGTAATATTGTATAGTACAAGGTATTTTTAATCCAGGTGAGTAAATGTTTTATAGTTAAATTTATATGATAAACATGTGTATTCGTAGCTACAGATAGGTACAATAATGGTAGTAACAGGTGTGTATGAAGGTTGTATGTATAGTTATTATATTAGAGTGATCAGGTATAAATGGTAAGGTCAATTGGTATTTATAAGACAACAAGGTGAGCTATTCATGCTGTGTAGTAATAGGTATATTGTATATAGATATCAACAAGGTGAGTATATCATGTTGTTATAGTAATAGGTATATTGATATATAGATATCAACAAAGTGAGTATATCATGTTGTTATAGTAATAGGTATATTGATATATAGATATCAACAAGGTGAGTATATCATGTTGTTATAGTAATAGGTATATTGATATATAGATATCATCAAGGTGTGTATATCATGTTGTTATAGTAATAGGTATATTGATATATAGATATCAACAAGGTGAGTATATCATGTTGTTATAGTAATAGGTATATTGATATATAGATATCAACAAGGTGGTATATCATGTTGTTATAGTAATAGGTATATTGATATATAGATATCAACAAGGTGAGTATATCATGTTGTTATAGTAATAGGTATATTGATATATAGATATCAACAAGGTGAGTATATCATGTTGTTATAGTAATAGGTATATTGATATATAGATATCACAAGGTGAGTATATCATGTTGTTATAGTAATAGGTATATTGATATATAGATATCAACAAGGTGTGTATATCATGTTGTTATAGTAATAGGTATATTGATATATAGATATCAACAAGGTGAGTATATCATGTTTTATAGTAATAGGTATATTGATATATAGATATCAACAAGGTGAGTATATCATGTTGTTATAGTAATAGGTATATTGATATATAGATATCAACAAGGTGAGTATATCATGTTGTTATAGTAATAGGTATATTGATATATAGATATCAACAAGGTGAGTATATCATGTTGTTATAGTAATAGGTATATTGATATATAGATATCAACAAGGTGAGTATATCATGTTGTTATAGTAATAGGTATATTGATATATAGATATCAACAAGGTGGTATATCATGTTGTTATAGTAATAGGTATATTGATATATAGATATCAACAAGGTGAGTATATCATGTTGTTATAGTAATAGGTATATTGATATATAGATATCAACAAGGTGAGTATATCATGTTGTTATAGTAATAGGTATATTGATATATAGATATCACAAGGTGAGTATATCATGTTGTTATAGTAATAGGTATATTGATATATAGATATCAACAAGGTGAGTATATCATGTTGTTATAGTAATAGGTATATTGATATATAGATATCAACAAGGTGAGTATATCATGTTGTTATAGTAATAGGTATATTGATATATAGATATCAACAAGGTGTGTATATCATGTTGTTATAGTAATAGGTATATTGATATATAGATATCAACAAGGTGATGTATATCATGTTGTTATAGTAATAGGTATATTGATATATAGATATCAACAAGGTGTGTATATCATGTTGTTATAGTAATAGGTATATTGATATATAGATATCAACAAGGTGAGTATATCATGTTGTTATAGTAATAGGTATATTGATATATAGATATCAACAAGGTGTGTATATCATGTTGTTATAGTAATAGGTATATTGATATATAGATATCAACAAGGTGTGTATATCATGTTGTTATAGTAATAGGTATATTGATATATAGATATCAACAAGGTGTGTATATCATGTTGTTATAGTAATAGGTATATTGATATATAGATATCAACAAGGTGAGTATATCATGTTGTTATAGTAATAGGTATATTGATATATAGATATCAACAAGGTGAGTATATCATGTTGTTATAGTAATAGGTATATTGATATATAGATATCAACAAGGTGAGTATATCATGTTGTTATAGTAATAGGTATATTGATATATAGATATCAACAAGGTGAGTATATCATGTTGTTATAGTAATAGGTATATTGATATATAGATATCAACAAGGTGTGTATATCATGTTGTTATAGTAATAGGTATATTGATATATAGATATCAACAAGGTGTGTATATCATGTTGTTATAGTAATAGGTATATTGATATATAGATATCAACAAGGTGAGTATATCATGTTGTTATAGTAATAGGTATATTCCTATATAGATATCACAAGGTGAGTATATCATGTTGTTATAGTAATAGGTATATTGATATATAGATATCAACAAGGTGGGTATATTATGTTGTTATAGTAATAGGTATATTGATATATAGATATCAACAAGGTGTGTATATCATGTTGTTATAGTAATAGGTATATTGATATATAGATATCAACAAGGTGTGTATATCATGTTGTTATAGTAATAGGTATATTGATATATAGATATCAACAAGGTGAGTATATCATGTTGTTATAGTAATAGGTATATTGATATATAGATATCACAAGGTGTGTATATCATGTTGTTATAGTAATAGGTATATTGATATATAGATATCACAAGGTGTGTATATCATGTTGTTATAGTAATAGGTATATTGATATATAGATATCAACAAGGTGTGTATATCATGTTGTTATAGTAATAGGTATATTGATATATAGATATCAACAAGGTGAGTATATCATGTTGTTATAGTAATAGGTATATTGATATATAGATATCAACAAGGTGTGTATATCATGTTGTTATAGTAATAGGTATATTGATATATAGATATCACAAGGTGAGTATATCATGTTGTTATAGTAATAGGTATATTGATATATAGATATCAACAAGGTGTGTATATCATGTTGTTATAGTAATAGGTATATTGATATATAGATATCAACAAGGTGTGTATATCATGTTGTTATAGTAATAGGTATATTGATATATAGATATCAACAAGGTGAGTATATCATGTTGTTATAGTAATAGGTATATTGATATATAGATATCAACAAGGTGTGTATATCATGTTGTTATAGTAATAGGTATATTGATATATAGATATCAACAAGGTGTGTATATCATGTTGTTATAGTAATAGGTATATTGATATATAGATATCAACAAGGTGAGTATATCTATGTTGTTATAGTAATAGGTATATTGATATATAGATATCAACAAGGTGTGTATATCATGTTGTTATAGTAATAGGTATATTGATATATAGATATCAACAAGGTGTGTATATCATGTTGTTATAGTAATAGGTATATTGATATATAGATATCAACAAGGTGTGTATATCATGTTGTTATAGTAATAGGTATATTGATATATAGATATCAACAAGGTGAGTATATCATGCTGTTATAGTAATAGGTATATTGATATATAGATATCAACAAAGTGGGTATATCATGTTGTTCAGAATTTGTAAAAATAGACATTTTTTTGAAATTTTATAATCCATTTCTAATTTGTTTTCAATTAAAGTAAGACATATTAAAAACATTATCCAAACTATGTTTCTCGCTATGCGATCGTCAAACAGATGACCTATATCAGCCAGCTACTGAGTTAAGTAAAACTAATTCTCGTGTACATTTTGAGACACATTTAAAACTTTTGTGACGCATGTTAGGTTATAAAGATTAAAAGCTTTTCAATTAAACACACGTTACATTGTTTGGTTTTATTTGTGTAAACTTAAGCTCAGGTTGCAATGGACCAGGGTAACTGTTACTTTTCAGTTGTGGTTGCCAAATGTGTTTTGAGCGATGTTTTTTTTTCATAGTTTTGATGTTTGCATATGATAATGAAATCTTTGCTAATACGTGTTTTCAATCAGTCCAAGATAATTTTACCATCATATATCTTACTTTTATTGGTAAATTTGTCAACATATTGATTGAAATTTCGAATCATTTTTAGGTAAAGGAAAGAAACCGGACAAAACGTAAGTAACCATAATGTGTATAATAGAATTGTCGTGATTTATATTTACATATTTGTCTAATTAATATTTTAGAGTTTGGTCAATCAGCTATCAAAGACACATATATCCTAAATTACGTTTTACATAAGACAAATCGTTGTCTTTGGGTACAGGCAATGACAAGTGTATCCATATTTTACCATTATAATTAGTTATTGTTTTATATGTTTAATATTCTAGGTAAAAATATATTTCTGTAATGTCTGTAAAACTATTATTGATATTTAGATAATTATATCATATGTGCTCCTTTAATCATTATACACGTTTGACGGTTTTAATGAAAACTATTCAAGTAAAACTTATTTAAAAACCTACAATCTTTAATTTGTTTTACTTTGAATAATTTAAAACTAAATGAAAAAAGGTCTTTTTGCAGGTATGATAGTGTAGGATCCAGAGGTACAGGTAAATTATTGATTATTTGAGCCTTAAAATTGGAAAAACATAAAGTTTTTAATTAGAAATGAGATATAAAGAGTAGTAAATTTAAAACGAAATGTCAATTGACAGGAATTTATTACCTTTAAGAGATAAGGTGATTCAGTGTAATGCTGACCTGTATTACATTGTGTGATTAATTTCCAGCATTATACTTTACATGTAAATACCCAGTTCTAGTTGTTTGAGACATTAATGTGTGTCTATTGCCCAGGCTTTTCTATCATAAACAGAATGTTTTCAATTATGATGGCCATCTCAAGAAGATGGCGTATTAATTTCACCTAAATGGTTGGCTGTAGTGTGACTACCAATATCAAAATTTATATTCATGATTTTACAGCTGATGGTCAAACGTACCAGGAGTTAAATACTGTACATCCTGTAGAAACACCACAAGCTAGTGATGGGGCAGACTATTACAATATTGGGGCAGGCCAACCTAAAACAGATGGTGATACAAAAACATATTCAAATTTGTAGTAAAAAGTATTTGGTAAATAATTTAAGGTGTTGTTTTTTACTTTGTTTTTTTGTGATCACTTAATAAATGACAACTAAATATTCCATATATTTTATTTTTCTGCTGTTTTTAACTGACATTAAAAATAGAAAACGGAATATATTATATTTATAGGTTCTGTTGAAGGATAAGATCTACCTATCAGAGCTGTACAGCTGAGCAATTTGAGGTTAAGATGGTTTTTGGTTACAGAACAATGAAAATAATAGCGAATTTAATATTTATTGTAATTTTACAGCTGATGGTCAAACTTACCAGAGTTAAATACAGTACGTCCTGTAGAAACACTACAAGTTGGTGATGGGGCAGACTATTACAATCTTGAAGCAGGTCAAACTAGAACAGATGGTGAAAAAACATATTCAAATCTGTAGTTAAAAGTGCTGATATTTCAACAAGCGGTTTGTGATAACAAGATGCCCCACATTAATTTTTATTGTTATATCAATCAATAAAAAGAGGTGTATATTATATTCGGTTAATCAAAAATTTCAAATTTTAAATTTATCAGTGACCCGGTGTTAAAACAATTCAAAAAAGCTAAAAAAATCCACGGAACTGGTAAGAAATTATTGTAAAAAGGTTCTCGGGTACTTTTGTGTATCGTCTGACTATTTGTCCATTACTTACCGTCCTTAGGTTTTTATGGGAACTCGATTTCAAACTTAAAGAAATACGTAATAGCTTTAGATATGAGTCGTTTTGAGATTATGGTAACCGTGTACCCTTTAATTAATGTTATACTAATTTGTTGTAAGTATAGAAAATATAATGAATATATTTTAGAATTAATCTCCTACAGTCAGGAACATTTTAATTAATGATCAATATTAAAGGGTCTAGTTGACAATGTTGATATTGTCTCATTAATCTCATGAATTATATAAGAGTATTGTAGTTATGTACTGAATTAAATATATCTATCATACTTATAATTATCTCTTTTAATTTGTATTATTATTGCCAAATCATGTTGTAAGAAAACTTGCAGTTATAGGTTCCGTTGCATGTCACACTTTTATGAAATCTTTGAAAGTCTCAACAGCCACCACTTCATCAAATTAACCGCCAACGTCAGTCACAACAGTATAGACTTTCTCCATACCATTATCTTCAAAGAATATTCCGTAGCGAAAAACTGAAATTAATTTTAAAGAAACAGATACTAATCAAATTGAGAACAAGAGATCTTTTCACGTAAAACATTCTTTTCTAGTATAATTAAGTCACAAAATTCAACCAAATTTGCCTGTACGTTTTCTTAAAACTGAGAGAGGAGTACAATTTTACCAAACATAAAGTTTCAGCCGAAAGCAGACTTCGTGCCGAATTACCCGAAGTTTTAAGGAGTGATCCATGTTTATTAAGTACATGCAAAACATGTCCATTTACATAAAAAAAACTTAAAATTTTTTAAGTACCATTTCAAATAAAAGGTTCGCGATCCAACAGCATCTACCATGTGAAAACTAGAATTTCATACATGTACATGTATATTTAATTTCACGCGAGATATAGACAAGCTTGTTTCTATTCATTTCAATCTTGACGACCATTCACTTGACGATCTCACCCTAACCCCAATTGAGCGCATACAAGTCGACCTGCCAGAATATGATCTAATTCCGTCAATCTAGAGAAGCCCATTGGATTGAGACATTAAATACAGCAAGACCCATAGGACTCAAAACAACCCTTTGTTGTTCTGTTCAAAACAACCAATAATCGAGCAAACGCAGATAATCAGCGGAAAAATGTGTATGAGAAATGTTTAATGTTATTTATACCCATACTTTTTCTTAAACCTTTGATGTGTCCCGTAGGTTACTATCCGATACACGATATCTGATATGCTAATACTTTTGTGATAAAAACTGTGTATAATGTTTATAAGCCTGTATATAACTATCATCTTTCTGTTACTTAGGTGTGCGTTGTAAATTTTGAATATTTATATTTGGAATTACCTTAGTTCACACATTGTTTAAACTTGTCACGTTTGCCCAAATATCTTAGGAAAACATATTATTTACAAGTTAGAAAGGGTACGTTATTTATTTTAACCTCTTTATAAAGCAATTATTATCATATTCATTTATAGATCGAACAATCAAGAGATACAACGGTTGAATATATATATATATAATTATAAATTATAATATCCAAGGTAAAACTCCATTCATTTCATTTCATTTCTATCTATATATTGACTTGAAGGAGGAAGTAAATTACTACTGATTAATATGCAGTTTGGATATTTTGTGACCGTGATGTAGCACATTTATATAGGTAACTGAATATCAGTTTTGAAGGAGCAGGTTCTTTCACATTATGTGATACTCTCAAAGTACATGTTAACTCATGGCTATAAAAGATTGTGTTAACTCAAGTATACAAGTTTACAATTCAGTGCACAGTAACATAATATTCATATATATGAAAAGGGAAGTACAATGAATGTAAAATATATCGTACATAAACATTTAAGATGAATCCCACTTCTTCTATTTGAGTCTTAACTAATATCTTATATTCGCTAGTTGCTCTTATGTATTTATAATAAACTTTGTATTTACAGGAATATTACTATGGAATGTAAATATTTCCTACTCTGTGTTTTATTCACTTGTCTCCAAGGTAAATATTAAATTTATTTGTTCATTCACACAAAATCAACCCTCAAATCCAATTATGGCAATTTTAGTAGACTTTAAGTAAACCGACATTACTTTGACCTTAAAACATTACTCAAATTTGGGAATTTTTGTTAACATGTTGCTATATATATATAATTCTGTGACCCAGATCACATACTAAAGTTCTTTCTAATAATAAAAAAGGGAAGTTCTTTATTTATTTCATTTTTATAAAAACTTTGATTTTGTATTGAAAGTTTCATTTTCCACTTTTTAATTCAAACTCTCAGGAATTACAATCCAATTTTGGAAAGTAAATTTTTCAATTCATATGTGAAGATCGAAGTATTATTAATCTAAAATAAAAGTGAATTAAACCGTAGTCTACAATCATTGTCTTTACTTTTTAAATGTTACTTATCACTGACTTGAACCAAACTTTATATATCGTTCTAATTTACTGTTTCACATCAAGAGAAATATCAGCAGGAATATCAGGAAAACATGTAGCCTGATACCAGTCATAAGACACGAAACCAGGAAAGTTATATCTCAAGCCAATGACCTTTATATTGTATTTCAAAACATAAACATACTATATTTTGTTCCAGGTCAAGATTTATTGAGTATTAAACCGGAAGTATTTATAGAAGGTGAATCTGGTGATGTTACCTGTATCTATAACAATCAGTATACAGTATTTGAAATTTACAGTAGTATCAGTGATACAAAGGCTATAACAACATGTAATATCCAGTCAGACAGATGTAGTTTAAACAATGCCGTTATTGATTATAATCAATATTACAGTGTATTTAAAACTAATAACAGTGTAACAGTTCATATTAACACTGTCAATAGAACTAGAGATAGTGGTCAGTGGAGATGTCAGGTGTTTATATCAGTAGATAATCAACATAAAGCCACTATAACAATTGATGTAAAAGGTAGGTATCTAGTGTAGAAATCATCAATAACAATGTTTATTATTACTATAATTACAGTACCTGTATCTAG